>JAHKKF010384788.1:0-13598 GCA_019740295.1 Labeo calbasu | reverse complement strand
GTTTTCTATTCGAATATTTCTTAAAATGTAATTTATTTCTGTGATGCAAAGCTGAATTTTCAGCATCATTACTCCAGTCTTCAGTGTCACATGATCTTTCAGAATTCATTTTAATAGGCTGATTTGCTGCTCGAGAAACATTTTTTTGTTATTTATTTTGAAAACAGCTGTGTGGATGAATTTTCAGAACTTTTTTCAGGATTCTTTGATGAATAAAAAGTTCAAAAGAACAGCGTTTATTTAAAATTTAAATATTTTGTAACTTAACTGTCACTTTTGATCAATAATATGTCCTTTCAGAATAAAAGTTTTAGATTCTTTAAAAACATTGAAAAAGTATTGAACCCAAGCTTTTAAATAGTGGTGTATTCATTAATCAAATTTATCAGAATTAAGTGCACACATTACCTAAAAAAAGCCTCTAAATTTAATAATTTAACATAATTCTAATGACTTTAGAAGTCAATATATTGTGTATTTCCATTTTATGAACATAAAAAATCATTAACCTATACTCAACAGCAATCTATCTGTAAGTTGCCAGACAAAGTATATGTGCCAAGTTGTTTAAATTTGAAAATAATTTTGATGTCAAGTTCAAAAAGATAGACAGATAGATAGAAAGATGTGCTCACTTTGACAGAGAAACCAGCCTTATGTGACTGTGATCTACACTGTGCAGTAAACAATAATGTGAACAAAAACATCTCTGTCTGAGACTGGATGACAGAGCTCTGGCCTCTTCACATGAGGGCTGCATTTATAGTTGGTAGTAAAACAATGAATCCCATAATGTGACTGAAGCTCCCCATCCTCAAGTTTAATGTTTAGAGTTGGAGTTTGATCTGACTCATTAGTGAGTCAGAATTTCTGGGTCGTGTTGCCAATCTGATCTATGTTTTGTGTTTGGTTGCATATTTTTTAACTGCCATTACTCTTGGCCAATTTGAATTCTAAACCCTAAAGAAAATGTTTCAAATCTGACAACAGGAATCATTTAAAAAAAAAAAAAATAAAATCAAGAACAGAATCTAAAAACTGATACAGAAATGTATAGAACTCCACTACGCTGCAATGCATGTCAGAATTGCAAAGCTATAAACATTCCGCTTCTAAAAATAGCAGACAATATGATTGGAGGTTGAAGTTTAGACACATCCGTCACAAAACATGTTGATGAAATGAATAGTTTGAGCTGGTCTGGGTCAAAACGTGCTTATTCAGCATTCTTGTGTACATGAGTAAAGAGTTTGCTAAGCCTCCTTTGCACAAATATTTCGATAATGGGTTATGCACATATTGGACCAAAAAACAGCCACAAAGCACTATGCTAAAAAAAAAAATAAAAAAAAAAAAAATCACAAAGTTAGTCACACTACAAACCAATAACAAAATGCAGCAATATGCACTGATTTTATTTAACAACATAGAAATTAGATAACTATCAGATTATTTGTGACCCTGGACCACAAAACCAGTCATTAGGGTCAAAATTACTTAATAAATAAGCTTTCCATTGATGTATGGTTTGTTAGGATAGGACAATAGTTGGACGAAGTACAAGTATTTGAAAATCTGGAATCTGAGGGTGCAAAATAATCAAAATAATTAGTAAATCGCCTTTAAAGTTGTCCAAATGAAGTTCTTAACAATGCATATTACAAATCAAAAATTAAGTTTTGATATATTCACGACAGGATATTTATTCATGAATGAATCAGTGAATCAATTTTTTTTAAACTATTTTACTGATATGAATAATCTAACAAATCATTTTCCTAAAGCAAATCATTCAAACAAATTGATTCAATGAAATGAATCAGAGCTTGTTTGGTTGTGGTAACCTGGTAAATCTTAAATCAACAGGGTTACTGCCACACTACTGAAAACTTTACAGTGCTACATAAACAGAACAATTGAAACATTTTGATTGTAGTGAACACTTAATCAGTGAATCTATTTTTTGGCAGTTTATTGAAATAAAACATCGAAACAAACCGTACCCCTAAAACAGACCTTTCGAACAAACTTAACTAAATCAATGAAACAAACTTCACTAAAATGAATCAGACTTGAATGGTTGTACTACTAAAAAGTTTCCTACGCTACATAAATAGAACAATTAAAGCATTGTGATTGAAATGAACACTATTGAGTGATGACTCGTATGAATCAGTGAATCTTTATTTATTTATTTATTTTTTTTTTTTTTTATTTTACTGCAATGAACTGCCTAAAAGAACTGATACCCTAAAACAAACCAGTTCACTAAAATGAATCAGACTTTAATCGGTTGTGATAACTTCCGGAAAAAAGGAAAAAAAAAAATCAACTTTAACTTCCACACATCTGAAAAATAAACTTGAGTTAGTACCACCACTACTTTTAGTTAGTTATTCCCATCACTGAACAAGACTTTAAGTCACACTTGAAAATATCCACCTTATTTTTAACATGGCCATTTGTAGCTTAAATGTGCGAATGTGCATCTGGTGTCATTGATTTCCAGTTATTTTAGCTGTACAAAAACAGTTATGCTGCTTGATACTGCAAACTGGCATTAATCCTTTTTTTATTATTATCATCATAATCAGAAACACACTGGTTTGTAGAGCAAACAGTTTTACCTTTTACTGCACTTTGTTATTCTTCTAGCCCTTGTGTGACCTTTTGGACATTTTTGTCCTTTTCATTTTTGTTTTTTGATCATTTTGCCTGTGTTATTGCCAGCTGCATAAATTTTGGCACATGTGTGTATTTTTATTGAAATTTTACCATTTCACCCCCATTTCCTTTAATATCTTTAATCTATTTTGCACTAGGTACAAAAAATAGTTCCTCTCATGACCTTTAGAAAAAAATGTCTCCATCGAAACCCATTAAAACTGCTATTTTTAATCACATTGCCATTTAACTGTAAAATTATGCAAGACTTTCATTCTGCTGGCCAGGCTTCGAAATTAATTTGGTGACATTTTTTCAGATTTGGTCAATAAAGCAAATACTCGCTTTATTCCTGTTTTCTGCTTCTGCATATTATAGAGCCAATTGGATAAAAAAAATGCAGCTATAATTGTGTGGGTGAGTTGGTATGGATGTCAGAGTGTGGTTTGTATGCGCGTCATTAAAAAAAAAAACAAACAAACTGTGTGTGTGCTTGTAATATTTGAGTGAGAAAAACTACTGCAAATCACAAATCCAACCACTGTGTGCAGCAGCTGAGTTTTGCTGGCATCTAATGGGGAAAATTTGGTACTGCGCCCAAACTAAATCTTCCCGAAAGCTCATTTTTTGAGATATCTACCCCAAATTTGGCTTTGGCTTTGATTTTCTGTCAAGTGTAGAGTTCAACATGTTTAATAAAATATATATAACTTTTTTTTTTGGTCTCACTTTTTAAACTTTTTCTACTTCTGCCATGGGTCTTCTTTAAAATGAGACCAAACTTCAAAGCTTCAAATTTTCACAACAGTTTTTTGACATGGACATTTCTATGTGTAATTTTTTTATACTGACGCACAAGGGCTAGTCATATACCTAAAGCAGCTAATGAAAAAGAAGTCACAGAAAACACTTCCGCTGTGCAAAATAAGGTGGATACATTTTTCCAGTTTTCATCAAGCGTTTTAAATAATATTAGCTTAAATGTAAACTAAAGCATTAACGCTGTTGATCTTGTGTAAGAGGAACACCACCCCATCTTCACCTCGCTACCCATTCTTCATCAAAGACTAGCCGACGGCCTTCGCCTGATTAGTTTGTTACCCACAGCCCCAAAAGCAGGACCAGCGTCATTTTATTTCGGTTTACTCCCGGGACACAGACATGCTGAATTCTGTGATGATCGGTGGCTATACTGAATGCTCCCTATTCAGTCATTTTGCCTGTAGTGGTGATTTTGGCCCGAACCCAGAGCCGTACCTTCAGTAAGTATTACTCAAATATTTACTCTGCTGCTATATTGAGATGGAACCAGGCAAAGATGATTTAATGGGCTCACCAAAGAGTCTGCCTCGGTGCCAACAATCCTCCATTCTGGTGGTCTGTTCAATCCTCAGTGTTCAGATACTAACAGACGGTTTTATCGCCCTGAGAGATCATGATTCAACAGTAACGCTGACACCCCTTCGGCTAGTGTTGGGTTGTGGGTATAAGGAAATCAGCCTGTGGAGTAAAACCTGATGATAATCGCAGATGACTGGAAATTTATTGGAACGTTAATTAGTTTGGATGTCATTACGGTGTATTATATTAAGAAAGTGGATTAAAGATTTGGCCTATTTTGTTATGAGCCCGTCACTGATTTAATAAGATGCTCATTTGGGTCAGAAGCGAACGCTTTAAGGCAGGATCCAACATATATATTTGCTCGACTGTTTGCTGACCGTTCCTCAAACGACTGACCCTGTGCAAATGACCATATGCAAGACAGTTTAAACACCTTGGGAGTTTTTCTCCTTTCCCTCAAACGTCTTCTTTCAAACCAGACTTAATTTTAACTACCAATAGAAGTATTTTTCCTCTTCTCGACATTTAGAAAAGCATGACGAGAAAAAAAAGCTTGTGTTTTTATTTAGGCATGCAAAATGTACCAAGCGCCGCTAAAAATAAACGTAGGGGAATTTCTCGGTTTGGTTAACTTCTGCCTTTACCTCAAGCAAGATGCTGAATCTGACCAGCTCATGTCTCACAAAATATTATAGTTCCTGTAATAAAACCCAGCTTTTCAAGAGTTCACAGTTTCACGCATAATTTACACCTTTCTGTTAGTATTACTAAGCTTCATTGGTAGGGAAACAATGGGTGAAGGACGTTTTCCAAATTTAGATAGTAGTATCCCAGCATGAACAAGATGTTTTCACAACATTACATTTTAGTTTCAATCCGGTACTGTCACAGCACAATGTTTTTAAAATGTTCTACAAACCACACTTGTAAAATTGAAATAATGCATTTATGATGTTATGATAAAAAAAAGAGAAAGATTTAGTCTGATTTCTCTGTTTTCTTCAGAAATCAAGCCTTTAAGCTCTTTAATGTTTTTACAAAATGTCACAACATTGCATTCTGATTTCAATCCGTTACCAGTGCGGCACGATGTTTAAAAAATGTTCTATAAATGCCATCTACTGTATTTTATACTGTATGTAAATCAAAATAATACATTTAAATAATGATTATTAATATTAAAAAAAAAAATTCTTCACATATCACATCTTATAGTTCATTTCAAGCTCTTCAGTGTTTTCACAACATAGCATTTTGATTAAGTCTACAATTTTTTTTTTTTTTTTAAAATGTTCTTCTAATCATAAAATAAAAAAATACATTTACTTTTATGTACTTCACATAC
The DNA here is from genome assembly GCA_019740295.1 of Labeo calbasu. Lineage (NCBI taxonomy): Eukaryota > Metazoa > Chordata > Actinopteri > Cypriniformes > Cyprinidae > Labeo > Labeo calbasu. The sequence continues at coordinate 8,245 of JAHKKF010384788.1, read as the reverse complement.
CCTATTTTTTAAAATAAAAAATAAAGAAAGTTGGTACACTCTAAAAATGCTTAAAAACAACCCAAAACGCACAAACGCTGGGTGAAATATAGACAAACTCAGTGATTGGGTAATTTTGTCTCAGCGGTTGGGATAAATGTTTTATTTAACTCAACTTTTGCTTAAAAATGACTATATTTCTTGCTTAAAATGAACCCAAAATAGGCTGGATATTAACATTTATGTTCAATAAATGAAAATGCATGAATATACTGAATAAATAATAATTAAATAACATTTTTTTAAACGTTCACCTTTTGATTATTGCATAATCAATGTGTTTTATTTTTAACTGACATTGCATTTTGGGTTCATTTTAACCCAACCAAATAGCAATTTTCAAACAATAGCTGAGTTAAATAAAACTACCCAGAAGGTTGGGTTATAACTGGGTCAAAACAACCCTGTCACAAAGATTTTCTATATTTCACCTAGTGTGGGACTGTATTTAACCCAGCATTTTTTAGAATGTAACCTACAACCAGGCCACATTTTATTGACAGACAGACAGACAGACAGACAGACAGACAGACAGACAGACAGACAGACAGACAGATAGATAGATAGATAGATAGATAGATGGGATGCACGATATTGGATTTTTGCCGATATCCGATATGCAGATATTTTTCAACTCATTCTGGCCAATAGCCGATGCCGATACCGATATATTTCCTTTTATTTGGAAACAACACAACAAGTCTCTCCTGTGTGAAAATTATATGCACATTTTTTTTAATTTTGGAGTTTTTCCACAAGAACTTATTTTTAGAATAAAATAAACAATAATGAAGTTCTTTTATAATGACAGTACACTTTATTTAATCAGAAACACAGTCCAGATGTTATTTGTGTATTTTACTTTTATTTTTTTTGAAGTGGGCCAGCAGCGCCCCCTACGGAATTAAAACTCCTCACCGAACGGGCATTAGGACCCCGAGGAGGCTGCCGCTGCTGTCACTACACGTGCTATTACTGTCTACTCTATCACACACCGAACGCATTATGTACATGCATTCTTACATTAAATGCAGTGATCCAAAACAGTGAATCTAATTATCATTCAGGAAATACTTTGCTTCAAGAATGAGCCACATTGCTAAAGTGAACTAATCACTAGCACACCCTGAGCACGTTTGAGTTACTCCTCTTATCAGCAGACATATCGGCATAATTTTTCATATCTGGCAATGTTGATAATTACATTTAAAGCCATTATCGGCCAATTCCGATCTCCCGATAATATTGTGCATCCCTAATAGATAGATAGATATATAGATATTTGTTACGTACACAGAATAAACGTTATCTCAATTACTACGTTTTTACAGTGCAGATGAGTTAGGATCCCACCAGGAAACACAAAAATCAACTTACGACCTGACAAACAACGACTAACACTCCTGAACTTGAGCACTTTTCCTTCTTTTGCTAAAGTTTGTGTTCATGTCACATTTAATGTCACTGAAATGGTTCTTTCTTTGTTGGGAAAGATTTGAGCAGGGATCTGATATTCTTGGATTGCTTGCTTTGGAAGTGTGAGGGCAAACCTTGGAGGGCTGCAGACTCCGGATACAGTGTTCATTTCAAAAGAACCTTCCATTATTGCTAACCTTTCAAGGAAATGTGTTATTTTACTCCTTTTAATATCTTCCCTGTTTTACGATTACACTTACGTGTGTGGTCAATAAGGCAGAACTCGTATGCTTCTGTGAAAATTTTCAGTACAGCGAAATGACACCTAGTTCTTGGGTGGTCATAATGAGGGCCATTTGACTTTTAAAATAGTCTGTTTGCATGACAATTTATTGCTTCAGGTTTTCCTTTTTGTTTTAATTTCTGGAGTCCGGAGAATACTAATTTCCCCCCATGATTGTATTACAGGTCTCAGTCAATTGGTCATACGCAACAGACGTTTGTAGTAATGTTAAGGGAGCAGTAACACTTGTACTTTACTGCTATAAATTCTTCATGCAATTCACTGCGTTTGTACTTGGCCATGTCTTGAAAACTTTATTTGATCATGTAATTTGTTTAACACTAGAAATATTTGTGTGTTTCTCGAATTATAGGCAATTTTGGCCCTTTTTAGAAAATACTCTTGTTAAACACATTTCACATTCTTACTAGTTACATCTGTTCATTAACTATGCAACTATGTTATTTATGCTATAAAACATCTAATTGTTTTCTCTTGCTAAGTCTAATAGCTAAAAGTGTATGTATTTTAACCCCCTAACTGTCTCCATCCCGTATATGGGACGCCTACGTTTCTTCCCCATATTACAAATAAATACTAATCTAATCATAACAAACTATATATTGTTGGAAAGGTCTAAGACTCCTAAATAGATATTTTACAACTGTTTTGTGTTACAAATTATGTAGGAAAAGTAATAGATTAATGTATGACAAGAGTGCACCTTAAAATAACCTTTGTGACCTTTGTCACAAAAAGACTTTCCTTGTTGCCTTTTTCCCTATAATGCTTTAGATATCATAAGAAATTATAAATTGGCTGAAAATTGTGATTTTCATTGATCACTTACCCCCATGTCGTTCCAAAGTCGTAAAAGCTTTGTTCGTCTTTGCAACACAATTTAAGATATTTTAGATGAAAACCGGGAGGCTTTTGACTGTCCCATTGACTGCCAGGTTAATATTACTGTCAAGACCCAAAAAAGTATTAAAAGACATCATCAAAAGTAGTTCATCTGCAATAAGTGACGAGAATACTTATTTTACTCAAAGAAAAAAATAATGATTTTATTTAACAATTCATCTCCTCTGCGTCTGCTGGACGCAAACAGCGTACGCCGTTCTGTGTCAGCTGCACTACACAGAAACTTTTTCTTCGTATATTTACGAAAACAGCGTTTCCGGCGTACACAGTTTGCGTCCAGCGGATACACTCCGAAATGGCGCCACGCTGACGGGGAGGAGACAAATTGTTGAAAAAAATCTTTATTTTTTTTCTTGGTGTACAAAAAGTATTCACGTTGCTTCATAAAATTCCCGGTTTTCATCCAAAATATCGTAACTTGTGTTCTGAAGACGAACAAAGCTTTTACGGGTTTGGGATGACATGGGGGTAAGTGATTAATGACAAAATTTTCATTTTGGGGTGGAGTAACCCTTTCAGTGTGAATAGTGCATTTTCACGTCTATGTTCAAAAATGGGAGTGACAGTTAAAAGGTTAAATAAAATTAAACCATTTCAGGAATTGACAAAATAAAATCTTTATAAATATCTATAGTACAACAAAAATATTTTATTAAATTCAGGTCTTTAACAAGTCAAATTTTGGGTCATGGAGGAACCCTGATGAAACTTCATTATGGTTTACTACATGGTTACTTTAGTTAAACCATGGTAACCACAAATTAATCACAAATTATGGTTTTGCTACACTAACCATAGTTTAATCATGGCATTTGCGGTAAATCTGTGGTTATAGTTTATTAACTCTTTATTAAAGGTCAAATTTTGGGTCATGGAAGAGCCCTAATGAAACTTAATCATGGTTTTTACTAAAAATTAAACCCAAAAAACATGATTACTATAGTTAAACCACGATAACCACAAATTAACCATGGATTTGCTACACTGACCATAGTTTAACCATGGTATTTGTAGTAAAACTGTGGTCTTACTGTACAAACGGTAATCAATACACCAAAAAAAAAAAAAAACGTTTACAACAATAAAACAACAGCTAAGTTTTGTAAAAGAAATAAGGACACAATTACATAATAACATGTATTTACATGAATAAATTAACAATATCATATAATATGTGAACAAAAATATACTTTCATACAATAAATTTGGAAATGGATTATGAATATTTTTAGATGATCATAGTTTTTGATTTAAATGTTATAATTATTCGTTTTATAATGAATTTTTATCTTTTTGCTAGGTGTCAAAACTATAGAATCTATACAAATAATTAAAATCTACAGACTTAATTTAACCTTAAAAAAAAAGTTGATCAACTGCACAAAATCAATCCCAAGTGCCCAAAGTTAAAGAAACATTTACTTACATAATAATTTTTCTCCTACATCCACATAACCAAACAAAACTTCAGCAAAAAGACTTTTGTCCAACTCATTCTTATTTTCTGGGAAAGAGCTGCACTCACACTTTAAAGCACTTGTTTTGTTTACGCAGTGCTAATGGACTAGCGCAGCTAGCTCATTGTCAAATCTAATCGAGGACGAATAAAAGCGAATGAGACTCTCACTGCAAACTTGAGTAGCACTAATAACATTTACGTGAATCTACAGATTTGTTGGTTTTGTGGTAAATCAAATCTCGAATTGATCAGTAAACACTCTGGGTAATGCGGTCACTAAGACTGAATTAAGAGAGATGGAGAGATTGAAAGGAAACTGGAAGGAGGAAGCATGTTTCCATCTCTGATCGATATATGATTCCGTCTTTCCTTTATTCGCTGTCCAGTTACTCAACTCAAAAGGCTTACACAACCTGATATCCTCCATACAAACAAATAAGCAAAGCAGACTACACTTTAGTCAGAAAAGACGGCACAATTAATTTGATATACATGAAGTATGTGATGGAAGTACAGCCCATTTAATATGCTGTACAGCAGATAACTGAGTATCAAACTGACTGAAAATCAAAAATGCATCTTTTGTCAAAATCAACGCCCAGATACACAAACAAATTACAGATACGTAACATGCTTTTATCTCTCACAGGCTGTCGTTTGTTGTTGTGACATTAATTATGGACCTTGTTCTACCCATTCTTCCCATTACAATCTCGATGGTACTTGGTCAGAATAAGCACGTCTTTATACTGTCAGACTCAGAGAGACTATCTAGACTTTAGGCTCTAATTCTCCAGTAACACTTACACCATTGTGATTCAAGGTGATTCCTCAGTCAGCGACACCCTGTCTACATCTTCACCTCACATATGGTTTGAGTAATGTAGTCAGAAGTGAACTGAGAGCTGATGAGAGATGCTGGTATCTCAGTAAACCCACAAAGTCATTGGCAAATCTGAGTAACCAGGAGCAGGCAACGAGAAGAGCAACTCCTGGTCCATCATCTACACGGCTTCAGATCCATATCTCAAAGATCGTCTCACCAGCCGACCAAGGACTTTCTTTGATTTACGGATGTGTGTTTAATGGCACAGACTATTAACATATTACTCAAGTTAAATACAGACGGTGTAATTAATGTTGGCGTGAGTCTAATGAAGAATTGCTGTATGGAACACGCTTGTACTATGAAATACAGCAACGATAATACTCTACGGCCCAATTCTTCACTTCAGAGTCTCGAAAATGCTCATTTCAACATTTAGTCACAGTTTTCCTGTGCAGTTAATCATGTCTGTGAAATAAATCTACTGCAGCTTTGTTTTATGAGTACATAGACTTCTGGCTTACCGCTCGCTTGACTCCGTAATGGGTGTTGGGGAGACTGAAGTGAATGAAATACACTCAATTACTCCAATCAGAAATAAGCTGGACTGATGACACACACTGTACACATGCTCAGTAGGACTCTGCTTCTGTTAGAGAAAGAGATGTGATTGTTATACCCGAGGAGAATTGTACAAAAAGTTATATTCTTATATTAAGTTACATATGAACAGAATATTAGCGTTTTAAAGGGAACCTTGCTTATTTAACCTTAAATAACTTGCATTATTTGAAAAATGCACATCGTTTCATACATATTTTGGACTATGGAGGGAGCCATTATTTCGATGACGTGAAACGGTTGCACTCCGTAAGCCACTGGCACTACCAGTTGCTAATTTTACCGCAACAACCCGGAAAATAAAATACTGATAGGATTCCACATTGTGCAATTTTGGTTGAAATTTTTTTTTAGTCGAAGGGCAACAAGAGAATCGATGTAAGTCTTCACTGCTTTCCTAGAAGAGGAGAAAAGAATGGGAAGATGGCTGTGGACAAAAAAAAAAAAAACTTCCTAAAGACCCGCATCTTTGTTCTCTCCACTTTATCCCTGATGCCTTTGAGGCTTTTAGTAGACCACAGCTACTGAAAGAGCTTACAAACGGCAGAGACAAGAAACGCTAGATGCCATCCCGGCAGGATGTAAACATGTCGACGCTTGTCATTGTGCTGCAGCCCTTGAAGGAGTTTCTTAGCACCAATTTCACTCAATATCTGGGGGCATTTAGACTTCTTGTGGGTAAAATCGATGGTCTACGTTTACATTTATTACATTTACATTTGTAAGCTCTTTCAGTAGCTGTGGTCATCATATCAGTACATTATTTTCCAAGTTGTGTATTCTGAGTTGTGTTGCTGTATAAATAGCAACAGGTAACGTCAGTAGCATCAATATCATATCATCAAAATAATGGCACCCCCCATAGTCCAAAAAATGCATAAAACGATGTGGATTTTTTAAATAACGTAAACCTTTAATGGGTTTTCTACTACATATTTCAGTAAAGACTAGGACTGCCATCGACTAAAGATTTTTCTCGTCGACTAGCAGTCATTCATTTTAAGCATTACTCGACTATTAGTCACACGTTTATCAATAAACTATATAAATCATCAAAATGAGCCTTTAATTGCCTGCATATCCTAGTAAGCACTCAGGTGCATGAAAAAAAAACCCCGCCAGATATAATAATTATGAATGTGTCAGGAAAAAAACAGCAAGGAGACTGCAGTAGCATTTTAATAATGTATTGATAAACTAGTTCTTTCTTTGTTTTCGGTTTAAGAGATGAAGTTGGCGACACTGACTCGTCATCTACACAGTAATGATGCGCCTGTACGAATGTTTTATACAGATTACATAATCTGAGAATAGGCCTATTTGTTTCTATTCGAACTGGTTCATTTAAAAGTAGACATTTCACTATATGTATAGATATATGTTTGTAAGGCAAGTATACACAGTTTCGAAGTGACACGCTCAAGTTCACAGAGACTGAGACGGCAGAAAACGCATGCTTCATTTTACAAAAGCGCAACGTTATGTTGTTATGCAGAGTCTTTACAGATTCGAAAGATGTATTACTCTTATCTGTATGACCAAAAATGACGGAGTATTTTAAGAACAAGTGAGCGCACCGGCGCTTCTATCTGTCATGAGGTAAGCACAATGTGTAGTAGTAGTAAGTTGCTACTACATACATCTTTCAGATGAAAAGCCATATTTGAGGTTGTTGAATAATAGCTGAGGGTATGGATGTCTTTCCCGATGCTATTTATACTATATCACCACATAGACCAGCCGTTAATGATCTGTCCAAGCCTGAGAATGTATCAGTTTCAACAAAAATATGAAGCAGCACAACTGTTTTTAACACTGATAATAAGAAATGTTTTTTGAGCAGCAAATCAGCATATTAGCATGATCTCTGTAGAATTCATGTGACACTAAAGACTGGAGTAATGAGGCTGAAAATTCAGCTTTGCAACACAGGAATAAATTATATATGTATTTTTTGAGCAAAATGTATGAATTTTTAGGAAAAAAACATACTCGGTAAGCATAAGAGACTTCTGTGCTGTTGCGCTCCGGGCATCCCATGTTCGAATCCCGACTCGAGGACCTTTCCCGATCCAGCGCCCATCTCTCTCTCCCACTTCTAAACTGTCCTGTCAAAATAACGGCAAAAATGCCAAAAAATAAATCTCATAAAAAAAAAGCATAAGAGACTTCTTTCAAAAATATTAAGAAAATCTTACAGACCCTAAACATTTGAACTGTCGTCTATGATTTGTTTACAAATGAGTTTGAATACAACATAACAGAACTTCAAAACTGTAAATGTTAATGTAAAAGATTCTACTATGTCAGCCAGATCAGGGTAACTGTAACAAAAACAGTCTGGAGTTCTTGTTTGTTTTTGTGAGTGTTGGCCACACTGCCAGCCATAAAGGCAGTGCCATCTCTATGTGCCAAAAACGTAAACCAGGTTAAAAGACTTTGACAGTTGTTTAAATTAGGTTTTGAAAACAACATAAAACCAGCATTCACAACAAATGTAACTTTTAACTTTCTTGAGTGAAAAGGAATATTCACTGGAAAATTATTTTAACCATTCACTTATCCATGAATTACACAGTAGCCATAAGGGTAAAATATCTTAAAAAAAAAAAAAATTATATTATATATATATATATATATATATATATAATTTTTTTTTTTTTTTACTTTTTAAATT
>JAHKKF010384749.1:0-11526 GCA_019740295.1 Labeo calbasu | reverse complement strand
TTTTTTAGGACTTGCAGACCCTATTTTGTACCCTGTTCACGGAACACGCCACTCTAACTGGACCAAATGAAAGTTCACGGAAAGGCTGAGCTGAGAGAGAACACTTAATCTTATTTACCTGCTTTTACTAATCACGGCTAAATTGTTATAAGCATTACGTTCTTACTAGAAACTTTGAATTAGCTTCTATGAGTTTGCACTGCTGTTCTAATTGGTCAGGTCAGTCATGCCTTAATTGAGTTGTTTCCAAGTTATTTGTCTTCCATGCATGTGGACGTGTCCACAGGCCTGACTTCTCTAATGTTCGGTGTCTCGGAGCAGTTGTTTGTTAAGGCAGGAATGGTGGTGACTGGCTTTCTGCTCCAATGAGCACGTGTCTGTGTTTCTCTGAGCTGCAGCCAACCGACCCAGCGGCCCATCACAGGAAGAGACCATTTTTCCGCAGACTTGCCTGTCGCCCTCAATGTTCAAAAGAGTTTGATGGCTTGTTTGCCGTGTGACGTCGGGATCAGAATGTGCTGTGTTAACTTGTTGATGTGCCCAGTGGAAAGGTGCATTTCAGGGTACGCTAATCCACCTTAGGACTTTGCCGTATATGGGACAAGTGAGATGAGATGTGTCAGTGGGTAAGGTTATGAATGAAATATACAGTATTAAAATGCCAGAATGTAGGAAATACTGTTACATTTGTAACATTGAAAAAGAGAGCTGGCAAAGAGAAACTAACTATTAAAATAAAATGATTGCAAACCCCCGCTGTTATATTAAAAGGAATATTTAAGTTTTTTTGTCTCTGTGCTCCAGGTTGGTGAGGGAAGTCACCGGCGTCAACGTCAACATGCGTGTGGGTATACACAGCGGGCGAGTCCACTGTGGGGTGCTGGGATTAAGGAAGTGGCAGTTTGATGTCTGGTCCAACGATGTCACCTTGGCCAATCACATGGAAGCTGGGGGCAAAGCAGGGTGGGTTCATGAACTCTGGATTTTTTTTTTTTGCCCATGTTTTCTCACATGAACTCCCTGTGTCTCTTCACTTTTAAAATCTGAAAATGCTTTTTTTTTTCCATTAACACAAGACAAGTTCAGACAAGTGTCTTAAGTCTCAGTCCAGTTATCTTTCTTCACCATAGCTTTGTTCGGAAAAGCATACTACTACTTTTACTACGTATGTACACTGTGCAAAGTGTTCCTGACTGATTTACTACTTCTATTATCAAAATGTCTAAATATAGTTGATCGTATAGTAAATTGTAATCATTTTGCAATTTTATAAAAGTAAACATCAACATGAAATGGAGAAAATAATCCATATACTGTTTGTATAATAAATAAATTATGATAACACTTTAGAATAGGGAACATATATTCACTATTAACAAAGAGTTGTCCCTCAACTGATAATTTGCTGCGTATTGTTAGAACGGTAATTATTAAAGGATTAATTCACTTCCAGTTTAAAAATTTTCCCGATAGTTTACTCACCCACATGTCATCCAAGATTTTCATGTTTTTTTGAGAAAAACATTCCAGGATTTTTCTCCATATAGTGGACTTCTATGGTTCCCAATGATTTGACCTTCCAAACTATGCAGTTTCAATGCAGTTTCAATTGGCTCTACACGATTCCAGCCAAAGAATAAGTGTCTTATCTAGCAAAACGATATGTCATTTTTTAAGAAAAATACAAATTTATATACTTTTAAACCACAAATGCTTGTCTTGCACTAGCTCGACCTCATGCATTACGGAGTTACGCACGTGTGACGTAGACAGAAGTACCAACCCAGTGTTTACAAAGCGAAAGTGCAAAGAAAGCCAAACGCCTTTTTTTTGGGTTAAAAAATATACATTTTTATTTTTTTTAAGAAATGACAGTTTGTTAGGTTAGATAACGAAATGGAATTGTGTAGAGCCCTTTGAAGCTTCATTGAAACTGCAGTTTGGAAGTTCAAACAGTTGGAAACTGTGAAAGTGCACTATATGGAGAACAATCCTGGAATGTTTTCATCAAAAACTATAATCTCTTTGCGCCTGCAGAACGAATCTTGAATGACAAATTTATATACTTTTAAAACACAAATGCTTGTCTTGCACTAGCTCGACCTCATGCATTATGGAATTACTCAGTGTTTACAAAGCGAACGTGAAGTTTTTCACTCTATCTTACCTTTTTTAACCAAAGCGCAAAGACGAAGTACTAACCGTGCGTGACTTTTCCAACACAATTAGATAATGCGTAAAGACGCGCATGTGCAACACAGAACTAGTGCAAGATGAGCATTTGTGGTTAAAAAGTATATACATTTTTTTTTTTTTTTTTTTTAAGAAAATGACAGATCGTTTCATTAGAAAACTAAATGGGATGGTGTAGAGCCCTTTGAAGCTGCATTGAAACTGCAATTTGGAAGTTCAAACAGCTGGAAACGATAAAAGTGCACTATGTGGAGAACAATCCTGGAATGTTTTCCTCAAAAACTATAATCTCTTTGTGACTGCAGAAAGAATCTTGAATGGCATGGAGGTGAGTAAATGATCAGGAATGCTGAAAAAGGCATTAATATGTGCCTAGTAAGTACTAATAAGCAGCCAATATGCTAGTAATATATATGTTAGTAAGCATCTAGTTAATAGTGAGAATTGGACCTTAAAAAAAGTGTTACCCAAATTATATAATTATATAACTGTAAAAGTAATATATCTCCAGGGTTAATGTCATTAACTCAAACTTAAAGCAATTGTTTTTAATTGCTTGAAATAAAATAAACATTAAAATTATTTTACTTAAGCTAGCTGCCAAGACAACATTTCTCATTTTTTAGTTAAAGTTATAGACATTAAAAAACGAATAAAATGACAACTACACAACAAAATTAATAAAATGGAATCAAAATATTGAAAGTGCAATTGAGGTCAAAAGTTTACATACACCTTGCAGAATCTGAAAATGTTAATTATTTTACCAAAATAAGAGAGATCGTACAAAATGCATGTTATTTTTTATTTAGTACTGATCTGAATAAGATATTTCACATAAAAGATGTTTACATATAGTACACAAAAAAATAATAGTTGAATTTATAAATTTGATCCCGTGCAAAACGATGCATTAAGAGCCAGAGGTGTAAACTTAAAAAATTCAATGAAAAAAGAATGAAGAGAATTTTTTCTTATTTTTCCTAAATATCATTTTTTTTTTTTTTTTTAATTTAATATTTTTTCATTTGGATTTTCATTTTATCTCAGAAATAATAGTAAATGAATGCCACTTCCTGACAATACGTTAAACGTTTTTGCTTCATAATGGTTTCTGTTAAAAAGCTCAACATGCTCAGTATTTAATACACTAGTATTAAACTTCCTGTCTACAATTATGCCTCATGAAAGTTGTTTTTATTATCTCAGGCGTATTCATATCACCAAGGCCACACTGAACTATCTGAATGGAGATTATGATGTAGAACCTGGATTTGGTGGAGAAAGAAACATCTATCTCAAGAAGCACAACATTGAAACCTACCTCATTGTGGGCTGCAGTCAGAAGCGGGTAAGAATTTATTTATTTTTCCTCATTAACGAATGCTATCAGTTCAATTTTATTATAAATTCAAGTGAAATAAAACATTTTTGAGTCTTTTTTGTTTTTTCGAATTGCTTATTAAACTTTGTAACCTGAGACAGTTGAGGTCGACATGCTATGATTTTCCATTAATATTCACATCCTTTTCAAGCAGAAACACCTAGCTCTCAGGAATAGCGTGACTCGCGTGATTCTGGGTAGCAGATGAATGTAAATGTGGATAAATTCAAGGAGCTGTGACGTCAGACCGTAATACTGCTCCTGTTTTGTATTTCCCTTCACAGAAAGAAGAAAAGGCCATGATTGCGAAGATGAACCGGCAACGCACCAACTCAGTCACTCATAATAGCACTCACTGGACCGACCGGCCCTTCTACAATCACCTGGGTGCCAATCAGGTTTCCAAGGAGATGAAGAGGATGGTGAGGAAGCTACACTTTTGAAAGGGCCGCATTAGCCACCCTTGTAGGATGAGAACATTATCTGAGTGCTGAAAAACCGTTGGTTTGCATTTACTCTAATTGCCGTGTCTAAAACCCATTACCACCTCTGTTGGAGGATAAGGCCTTTGACAGGGGAGGCTTTTTGTACCATGTGTTAACTAAGCCAAAACAATCCCAAGGACATTGCTTTAGGGCCACATGTAAAGGGCCTCATGCTCTTTGTGAAGTCCCTGTTCTTTCATTCAGTTCTCAACTCTGGAACCCGAAGGGAACGGCAGTCTAATTAAATAAAGCTGGATTGCCTCACATACCGCCCTGAGGGATTTAATCAGGCAAAGTGGAACCTGCAATTAGTTCCTGTGAGCTCTATGGGAATACCCTTTATGTTTTCTTTTTTGTCTGAATCACCTGTTCCTTCTCATCTTGGTTAACATGGTAAGAAGGAACACAGAAATCCAGCACAACCAGTATGCTTCAGACATAAAATATGACATAAATTTAGATGTTGTTAGAAAACATTTTTTCAATTGCAGTTTAATATATTCACATGTAATGAATTTATATTTGAATTTAATATAAATTCAAGGTATTACAGTTGAGGTCAAAAGTTTACATACACCTTGAAGAATCTGCAAAATGTAATTTATTTTACCAAAATAAGAAGGATCATACAAAATGCATGTTATTTTTATTTAGGACTGACCTGAATAAGATATTTCACATAAAAGATGTTTACATATAATCCACAAGATGAAATAATAGTTGAATTTATAAAAATGACCCTGTTTAAAAGTTTACATACACTTGATTCTTAGTATTGTGTTGTTACCTGAATGATCCACAGCTTTTTTTTTTTTTTTTTTGGCTTGATGATAATTGTTCCTGAGTCCCTTGTTTGTCCTGAACAGTTAAGCTGCCTGCTGTTCTTCCGAAAAATCCTTCAGGTCCTACAAGGGGGGTGAAAACTTTTGGAACAGAATGAACATGTGTACGTTTTTCTAATTTTGTCTAAATATCATATTTTTTAAATTTAGTACTGCCCTTTAGAAGCTACGGAAGATACTTGCATGTTTCCCAGAAGACAAAATAAGTTTAATTCACCCTGATCTTCAAATTCAAAAGTTTTCACCCCCCAGCTCTTAATACATTAATGAGTTTCCTTCTGGAGCATCAGTGAGCATTTGAACCTTCTGTAATAGTTGCATATGAGTCTCTCAGTTGTCCTCAGTGTGTAAAGATGGATCTCAAAATCATACAGTCACTGTTGGAATGGGTTCAAATACACAAAAATGCTGAAAAACCAAAGAATTGGTAGGACCTGAAAGATTTTGACAAACAGTGGGCAGTTAAATTGTTCAGGACAAACAAGGTACTCATGAACAACTATCACTATCACAAAAAAACTAAAAGACAGCTGTGGATCATTCAGGTAACAACACATTATTAAGAATCAAGTGTATGTAAACTTTTTGAACAGGGTGATTTTTATAAATTCAACTATTATTTACTTGTGTAGACTATATGTAAACATCTTTGATGTGAAATATTCTATTTAGGTCAGTACTAAAGAAAAAATAACATTTTGGTAAAATAATTAACATTTTGCAGATTCTGCAAGGTGTATGTAAACTTCTGACCTCATTTGTACCAAAAACTCTATATCTATGCTAGAAAACATTTTCCAGTCCCAGTTTAATGTACAATTGGAATTAACTATTCATAGGTTGATTTTTGCTTATTAAATCTATCCATTACCATTCTCATTTATTAAATTTTAAAGTAAAAAATGTAAATCAGAAAATCACAACCATTAGGGCTCTAGAAATCATCTAAGATACTATAATGAAAGACAATTTAGAAGTTTGTGGTCAGCAAGATTTTTAAGGGTGTGTTAAATTGATCAAAAGTGACAGCAAAGACATTTATAATGTTACAAAAAATACTATTTCAATTAAATGCTGTTGTTTCTTTACACGTTTTCCACAAAAATATTAAGCAGCGCAACTGTTTACAACATTGATAATAATTAAAAATATTTCTTAGCATATTACAATAATTTCTAAATCACTTGGAGTAATGACTGATGAAAATTCAGCTTTGACATCTCTAGCATGAATTATATTTTAAAGCATTAACAATATTTTAACATGTTTTAACTGTTTTAACAAGTAAAGGCAGCCTTGGTCAGCATAAGAGACGTTTTTACAGACCCCAAATTTTAAACGATAAAACAGAGAGAGAGCAGTACGTTTTGAAAGCTGCTTATTGAAAATAAATGGTGTAGTTACAACATCCACCAGCAGGGGGTTGGTACCTGTATACATTTGTATTTTGCAGATGGAATATGTGTTTGTCCAACGAACAGCAGATAGTGGGAACCTGTTTGTAATTATTTGTGCAGTTCCGTTGATAGTGGCACAGATAAATCCGGCTCGATATATCCTGCTGGAGCTCAGACTGGCATGTAATTGCCAGATATCTGTCCCGCCTACACAAACACTGAGCATTGATGAAGGCAGATAAACATGCGGTGTTTTCTGACGAACAGAATATCTGTTTCATAATAACAACAGCACCTGTTTTTGTCTGTTGTATTGTCTGGAGGCTTGCGTTGGCCCAGAAGGTGTTGCTCAGCCGAAGGAGAGAAACAAATGCTGTAACACATCAACATACTGACTGGGTTATAGACTCTGTTGAGTGAATACATAGAGGCCTGTGTGTGGGAGTGCATCTGAGACTATAAATTTAGTGACTATTATTATGCATCTAGCAACTTGTCTCATGGAAGCTTTTTACTCTCATAATTTAATGTTTAGTGGTTGGAAATGACCATTAAAATGGTCATTTGATATTTAATGGGATCATTCAGTCTGTTTCTGTCTTTTGATATATTAAGTATGTAGTCATTTAGCAGATGCTTTTATCCAGAGCACTTATTGTAGAGACTGGGATTCTCATATTACCGGTTTTCAGCAGTGAATAACAATACAAGTAGCAATTTTCTATGCCAATACTGCAGTAAAAAACTAAAATGTTTGAAATATGTTCTGGCCACTCTTGAATTTATGTATTTTTATGGTCTTTAAACCTAAAAAAGGGCTTTAATGTTTTTTAAAGAAGTCTCTTCTGCTCACCAGGCTTTCATTTATTTGATCCATAAACGGCAAAAGCATTAATATTGTGAAATATTTTTACTATTTAAAATAACTGCTTTCTATTTGAATATATTTCTAAAATGTAATTTATTCCTGTGATCAAAGCTACATTTTCAGCATCATTACTTCAGTCTTCAGTGCCACGTAATCCTTCAGAAATCATTCTAATATGCTGGTTTGCTGTTCAAGAAACATTTTTATTTATTATTAATACTTTCATTTAGCAAGGATGCTTTGAATTGATGAAGATAAAGACATTACAATATTACAAAAAATTTCTATTTCAGATAAATGCTGTTCCTCTGAACTTTCTAATTAGAAACCTGAAAAAAATCTACTCAGCTGTTTTCAACATAATAATAATAATAATAAATGTTTTTTGAGCAGCAAATCAGAATATTAGAATGGTTTCTGAAGGATCATGTGACTGGAGCAGTGATGCTAAAAATGCAGCTTTGAGATCACATGAATAAATTAATTTTAAAATGTATTCAAATAGAAAACAGTTATTTTAAATAGTAAAAATATTTCAAAATGTTACCGTTTTTGCTGTACTTTGGATCAAATAAGTGCAGGCTTGGTGAGCAGAACAAACTTACTGTTCAAAAACTTTTGACTGGTGTCAAATGTTTGTATATTATTTTTTACTCAATACAAGTTATTTTATCCAACATTTGTATGTGCTGTGTATCAAACTTGGCTAAAATCTGTTGTGACTCATGCTGCCTGTGTAAACCGACCAGATATCTTTGTAGGCAGTATCTATTTTTTGAGTGAAATAATACTTAAAACCCTTTGAGGAAAAGACAAAACACTAACTGCTAAAACACCGGTGAAACATGAGCCTATTTGGTTTCCTCTCCATGTTTTCCATGTCCTCCAACCACGATAAATCAATGCCTCATCAGCCAGCTCTGTTTACTTCTGTTCTCATTGGGGTCTGCATTTAAATTCCTCCAAAAGAGTTTGTGGTCATAAATCAAGCCACCCGAATCAGCTCTCAGCTTGTTTATACACAATGTCAGTCATCTTGTATTCGGTTAAATATATTCTCGGTCTCTCAGCAACTCTGTTTTCAACTTTGCAGAGTCTTAATTTATATACATTTCTTGTATTCTCCAACCTCTCTATTCTCTCTGTTTATCTTTTGTTAATGTATTAGTCACTGTTTTCTTATTTGCAGTTGGTTGTATAAAAAATGAATAGAGATTTATGCTTGTTTTGGAATGGAGCGTTGGGTAAATTGTTGTTTTGTTATTACTTCAACAAGAAGAGAAGTTTGTGGTACAAACATGTTCCAGTTTTTCCACGAAAGGTAGCTTTGGATTCACTCAAGCCTTTTAATCGTGAAATTTTATTACTTTTTTTTGTTGAGATCCTCCAGAAGAGGTCACTGTTGTGCTGATTGTACAAATGCAGGCATTCTTAATGCTCATCCATTCTGTATTGATGTATAATGCATTTTCTGTTTCAATTTTTTTCAGGGATTTGAGGATCCCAAAGACAAGTGAGTATATGGAGCACATCTTCCTACCTCCACCCTGCATGCCAATTCTTTTAGTAATAGTTCATTACAGAATTCGTCTCATACTGTTCAAATGTTCGGGGTCAGCTAGGTTTTTGAAGTCTTTAATGCATACCAAGGCTACATATATTTGCTAAAAATACAGTAAAAACAGTAATATTGTGAAATGTATTAAACTGTAAGACTTTTTAAACTGTACAAATGAATGGCAGAGCTGAATTTTCAGCAGTCATTGCTGTAGTCTTCAGTGTCACATATTAGAAATCATAAAAATATAAAACAAGAAATATTTCTTATTTTTACTGATGTCAAAAACAGTTGTGGTGTAATATTTTTGTGAAAATATTTTTTTCATTTTCAGGATTCTTTGATGGTTAAAATGCACTTGAACAGTAAACAAGCATCAGTTTTAACTGTCAAATTTAATGCATCCTCTGACCCCAGACTTTTGAATGGTGCACATACAGCTGCATTATATAACACTTAAAATAAGTAAAACTAATGTTATGAAACTTAAAGTACACACTCTAAAATGTGGTTGAATGTGGTTCATTCAAAGCAGTTTATTGGTTATAAAATAACCGATACAGACTCAATGCATTAGTTGAATTAAATATCAATCAAAATACTTCAGCAACTAAACTCTGCTGGTTATGTTCAGTGTCATATAAGTAGGGCTGCTGATTATGGGGGTGAAACTGCAAAATTGAGTCTACTATAGTCATTTGTTAAAAGACATTTTAAGTGCCCCTATTATGCCTTTTTAACATTCCTAATATTGTTTTGGGAGTCTCCTTCAATAGGTCTACATGCATGCAAAGTCAAACAATGCTTTTGTTTTTTCAAAATATGCGTTTATTGTCACCTAGTTTTCCAGCGATTCTCAAAAGATTCGTTGGAAGCAGTTCAAAGATTCAGTCTCTCTAAACCCCTCCTTTCCGTGAGCCTACTCTGCTCTGATTGGTCAGATGGCCTAGTCTGTTGTGGTTAGTCTAACGTGTGCAGTGCGCGTCAGAAATGGTACGCTCATTGTCATAGTTGAACACTCGATAGAAAATATAAACATCTAGTATTTATCATACTTACAGGATGTGATTCAGTGGAGCCAGCTGGTCCAAATAAACTGGGTACTCAGCCATCTTTCAAGAGCAAGCGTTGTGAAACCCACGTTGAACTCCCTGAGATTAGAGAAGCAATCATCAGTAAAATTACATGGTTGAGTGCAGGTCAAGTTGTTCGCAACTGACCAATGTAGAACATAGGCGGGCATTATGCAAATATGTTACCCCATGTTGTGTGGCCATCAGAGAATGGGATTCTAATTATTAACAACTCCTTTAGGCTGTACAAAGTCGATTCTTTCTTTTGGGAGACAATAACTTATCGTGCACTTTTGGCTTCTTATTTTCACATCCAGCTACATTACGCACTGCATGAAAGGCAATATTCGAAATGGCATAATATGGGCACTTTAATTATTGTAACTCTAATTTGGAAGAACAAATGGAAAAAAAAAAAAAACACCAGGGACGGGGGAGATGTAGAACTCCATAAATTATGTGTGTTTCTTGTCTTCAGAAAACTGCTGAGCTGTTGGCACTGATTCCATGCAGGACTACTTAATAAGACACTAAAATATATTCAAATGTGATTGAACTGCCAACTACCAATGAGCTAATCAACACATGCATGTAGCGTGAGCATATCCATCACTTTTCCAGAGGTGTTGAAAAGTATCAGAACCTGGAGTTCTGGGTCTCTTGATACTTATGCATGTATCACTGTGCTTGTCTTGCATTTTAACTAGTCAGCATTTATCTAAACATGTGAATACAGATAGGCAAGACAGTTTGCTTCTATAGACAATTCATAATCAAGATTTATCCTGTAACTATGTGACTACAAATCCATTACATGTCCATTTTGATACCTCTCTGTCAAATGAACACTTTCAGTATTTGAATACAAATGCTAAATTGTCCCATACTCCCTGATTGCTTAAGTTTCAAATACTTAGATTTGCTGATGTGATTTAGTAGTTACTGAATTGCATGAACATGACTGCAAGGCATTGAACTCTTTAGAAGATGATTTGTTCTTTCTCTATGTAATCAACCCAGTTTTGCAGACAAAATTGCTATTCACGTCAAGGCTAGTAACAATGGTGATTCTGAGCTGCCCTTAACGCTGTCATTATGCGTTTTTAAGGGGGGGCTTGTGCTGTTGCTTTTTGGTGGTCTGGCTGTGTAGTATTAAGTTAAAGGATAACTAAGAGAGGAGGAAGAAGGTGGAAAAACTGTGTCTCGTCTTGTTATTTAGACATTTCATTTTCAGAAACACGCAAGAAAACCTGAACCCTGAGGATGAGGTGGACGAGTTTCTGGGTCGCGCCATTGATGCTCGAAGCATCGATCGATTACGGTCTGAACATGTCAAGAAATTTCTGCTGACATTCAGAGAACCTGACCTGGAGAAGAAGGTATGGCTTTCACGTCAGTGACCAGCTTCAATAATAAGATTTAGCATATAAATTTAGCTTAATTTTTACACTGCTCTTTTCCATACATTGGAAAAAATTCTGTCATCATTTCCTCACGCTCATGTCATTCCAAAACTGAAAAACTCTCCCGTGAACGTGTGTACAACAGTTAGCGGAAGCTAGAGATTATGGTTTATAAACTTTTAAACATGGATATATTTCTTACACAAATGCATCGATTTGCTTCAGAAGTATGGGATTATTTTTGTGCCAATAAGAATGAACGTAACTTTATAAAACTGAACGTAACTTTCCAAGAAACGATCAAAAATATGCCACTGCAAAAG
>JAHKKF010384737.1:0-11591 GCA_019740295.1 Labeo calbasu | reverse complement strand
CTTCTTGGGATTTAAGAATAGATATTTTGTAAAAATGAGAATTTGATTAACCTTCAAGACTTTTTTTTAAAGGAGTGGTGTTGACTATTAGTTGATTACTGTGATGTTTTTAACAGCTATTCAAACTCAGGATCCATTGAGGAGCAAGTGACATGATGCTCAATATTTCCAGATTTCTCATCTACATTTTGGATGGCCTGCACATTTTTATTTTTGGGTAAACTATTTCTTTATTTAAAAGGGAAACAACACTAGTGTTGCTCTGAGACTGTTGGAACTACTTTCACTGGTGAAGCAAAAACAGACAAACTAACTGGTATTGTCTCTAAAATGCAAGTTACTCAGTTGTGGTATTGCTTAATTATGATACAATTGCTAATTAAACATCATGTTTAGCGAGTGCATATAAAGTTCTCCAACATCGACAGCAAAGGGAGTACAATGGTGCGATTCAATGGTAAATTCTAATTGGATGTAAAATCGTGATTGATTTGTGCTCATACAAACCACATCAGGCGGAAAGGACAGTGCGAGTAATAAATTGATGTTGATACGGTCCTGGCCCTGGACAACAAAAATACCACTGGTTTGTGAGTCGGTGGTTCTTGATGGCATTGATCTCCCTGCGGATCCTTTTGTTCTCTCAGGTAATAAAGCTGCACATTGATTTATTGGCAGCAGACAGCTACCTTTTGCCTGCCTCCTGTTCACTGCAGTATCTGGCCCTCCAGAAACCTACAGTGAAGCCCAAGATAAAGTTAGTGTCAAGTTAGCAATGCATCTTCATCGTGAATCACAAGAACATTACAATGTTTACATTGAGGAGATCAAAGAAGCAACACAGCCACTATTGATCAAGCATGGCGCACTGCCTCAGAGTGCTTGGAGAATAAAGGTCTAACCTACTAAGTTGATGTATGCTCTTTCTTTAATCTCTGTCTGTGCTGCTGAGTTTTCCATCTTCATCAGACGAGCTGCACAGTAAATATAATGCAATGCTCAGTCTTTTCTTTCCACAGTTCTTTCTGTACAATTACAGCAGAATGATCAATTGTTTGTCAGGCTGTAAGAAAGACCGATTGCCTGTGTAATGTTTTGCCATTTCTTATTGTCATATTTGTCATTACAACAACGTGTCAACTCATTTCAGCACAACTGACAAGCTCTCATTTTACAGGCTCTCGGTGCAGCGCGCAGGTGATTTGTGTATGCATTCTGGCAGTAACTGCTCCCTTGGTCATTTGTGTTTGCAGAGTAATTGCTACAGCGTGGGGTGTTGCACATGTGAAAATGTTGCAGTAGCTGCAATGCGGGTAGATGCTCCAAGAAGACATAAAAGTAGTGATCTTCCCTCTAAGAAGCTTCTTTTCTCTGGAAGCACAAATGTAGATTTTTTTTGGATTTTAAAGGTGTCTCTGATATCTTATTATGCGCAACTTCTCTTCAAACATGTAGAATTTTCTTTGGCATACAATCCTTTGACCTTTACATTACGCAATCTGTGTAAATCGCAGGTAGATTTTCTACAGATGTAAAACAGCCTTGTTGAGAATATGCCTTGAATGAGAAACCTAAGAAACCGGCCTGGAAAAGCATTGTCTTTTTACTTGCAATTCGCAGTTTAAATGCCTTCTTTTTGATGAACTCTCCCAGTCATTCCAGGCACAAATCTCACCTTTCCTTCCCTCTCCTTAAAATGCTTTATTATACTGCAAAGAACATTTGTAAACTTTAAAAGAGGATGTAGCTAAGTGAGTTAGGTAAGGCTCATTTTCTTTATTGTGCTAGTTCTAGGTAAAAGGTGCAAACACAGATTATGAAGAGGCGATTGACACTTTTGTTGGCATTAACGTAATCTGTCATCATGTGTTGATTCTAAGTAATTAGCATTCACACTGTCTAAATTAATACTGCAATGCAAGAAGAGAGTGAGAAATAACTGAACTGGAAAAAAATCATTTCTGACAAGCATGAACAGCAAATGCATTATATACTGAGATGCACAAAATAAGTAAAGCAAAACTGTATACTGTATAGTCACAAAGGCACACTGGATTCCACAATCTTTGTCCCATTTTGGCATCACTGTTACATTCCAATATAAGGCTCGTTTGTAATCACATATATTTTATGGTTCAGAGAAACGGCTTTGTTCTGATATAACAAACTGCGTGGTTAAAATAAACTAATGTTCAAAAGAAAGACATGAATGAATAAAAATAATGAAAACATGATTAGACAAGTACAAGTCCTGAATTCCAAATACTGAAAATAAACAATTTTTAGATGAATCCAGAATATCAATAGAAAGATTTCAGCCCAAAAACAATGCATATATATGGCTCCATTCATAATTTTTCAATATTATATTACAGATCTGCCCTCAATAATGACTGTACCTGGGAAAAAAAAAAAAAACCTTAAGGGGCTGAAAGGTGTCTTCTATACTCATATATATTATGTTAAACTTTTTTAATAAAATGGCTTATAAGCCTAGAATAACTGTGCCAATATGGTTCAGGATGGTCATTAATACAAGTGACTGTAATAAGTGTAATTCAGAATATAAATATGAGTTATTTGTAATACTATAATGTACTGATGATGTACAGGAAAAAAAAAACAACAACAAAAACATAAAACTACACTCTCTCTCAATGAAATGTGAATAAAAACAAATTAACATGAACCTAACAAGCATATAATATAATTATGTCAATAAATCTGTTTCATTATTATTTTATCAAAGTCATATGTCATGTTCAATGTATTTAATTCCTCATTAAGTGCACTCAACTGCAAATATAAAATGTGTTTCATTTTCCAATAAACTAAACTGTCACGTAGCAATAAAAATATGCTGATAAATAATGCAACCATTACTCCATTACAACCATGATGTTTTAATAACAATTTATCTACAAAATTGACTGACATCACTGTATTCTTTCCGAGGAAAGCGCACTGTCACTGAAGCAAAAGAAAAAAAAACATATAAAAATTACAAACAAACACTCCATATATTTTTAAAATCTCTTCTTTGAACTCAGTGTACTATACAATAAAAATGAGTCTGTTTTTGAGCAAGATGATCTACTAGTGAACATAAGGTCACAAAAAAACTTTCATCAGTGTCCAAAAGTGTCTGTAAGCCATTGCATTTTTGACTTAACAGTCTACTCTGCATTTTTACAGTTGTTCTATTGCTGTCTGCTATGATGCTTTAGCCGTTAGCTACAGAGTTTAGTGGTCTCGTAATCCAGAGAATTGGGGAGACGGGCATTAAAAGACTGGAGTGAGGCGTGAATGCGCACCACCTCATTAGCTGTCAGTTTGAGACGGTGCCGTAATAAGCAGGAGAACAGGTCCAGAGGTTGCTGGCCCGGTGGAGAGAGTCGATTGACCCGGTCTCGGATCTCCAGCAGCTGGAGCAAGGCCGAGTCCTGCGAGCCCTGCGTGTACGGGTAGTCCAGCTGAAGGATCAAGTCCCGGATCGCTTCCGGGTCGAAATGCATGCTGTAACCGAACACTTGAATGCTGTTGATTTTCATATACCCCAGATTTCTAGTAGGATCAGCCATTTCCAAAGGCTCCAGATAAATGCTGTCATTAGCACCGGTGCCTGGAGTTTTGATGCGGCTCCTCAGATAAATGTGGATAGTCTCGAAGAAGGTCTTCCACTTGTTGCCCAAAGTCAAGGTCCAGTTAAAGCATTCTAGTGGGAGGTCCAGCTTAGCAGACTTCCAGTCTGGAAAACTGTTCTCGTTCACAGGAATCAACCAGCTTTCTGAGTGGCTCCCTCCGAAGGGATTGATAAAGAGTGTGAGCGCAGGTTCTAGAGTGCTGTTTTTCGTAAGGCAAATTTGTAGAGAGATGCCTAGGAGCATATGGACCAAGTTGGATTTGTATTTGTTACTCTTTAGTGTAAGCAGCATCCTCTTCCTCCACGAAGGATCGAACCAGCTATTCAGCCGCATGTCATTGCTAATGAAGATAGCGTGGACCTCCAAACGTCGATCGGCTCTCTGTAGAAGGTAGCGTAGTTCCAGATCTTGAAGGTCAGTCTCAAAGCCCAGGTAGTTCTCGGTGGAATCTGCAACCATTGGTCGACAGGTTCCTTGACTTAACATGTAGCCGATGTTGCAGCTGCCGCAGCGAGTGTGGTTGTCGCTAGCGCAAGCGGCGCAGGCGGCACCTTCACCCACAGAGCACGGTGTGGGTACCTGGCAGGAACTGTGGTCATATGCACAAATGCAAGTGTGAAGCTCTTCTGAGAAGGATCCCAGCTGGTTGTTCTCTGAGCAGTATAATAAAGACTGGAAGTAGTTCAGCCAGTACGACTGTGGCCTGTGTTGTAGGAAAGATAAGATAAATATCAATATCAGTTAGTCTGCCTAAACGATGACTGTTGAGATTAAATTGTCATGTATCTAAAGGCGATGAAGCAGCAGATGGCAAGATTAAAACTAGCACAAACATAATTTTGTTCCACAAAAAGTACAGGGATATATTGTTCCGTTCTATAAATGTTTAAGACATGGCAAAACTGTCACTTAGCATCTCTCTCTAACAGCGATTTCTTCATTCTTTATTTTCACGGGATTTGAAGAGAAAATTAAGGGATTTGAAAATCTGAACATTAAAGGATTAGTTCAGTCCTGTATTAAAATTTCCTGATAATTTACTCACCTCCATGTCATCCAAGATGTTAATGTCTTTCTTTCTTCAGTTTAAAAGAAATTAAGGTTTTTGAGGAAAAAAAAATTAATTGGACTTCAGTGGAGATCAGTGGGTTGAAGGTCCAAATTGCAGTTTCATTGCAGCTTCAAAGGGCTCTACACGATCCCAGCTAAGGGATAAGGGTCTTGTCTAGCGAAATGATCCATCATTTTCTAAAAAAATAATTTAAAATGATGTCCTTTTTAACCAGAAATGCTCATCTTGCACTAGCTTTGCGATCTGCGTCTACGACTTCACGCATTACGTAATCAAGCTGGAAAGGTCACGCGTGATTAGTGAGCATTTGTGGTTAAAAAGTATATAAATTTTTTTTTTTTTAGAAAATGGACAATCATTTCACTAGATATGACCCCTACTGAAACTGCAATTTGGACCTTCAACCTGTTGGCCACCACTGAAGTCCACTATATAGAGAAAAATCCTGGAATGTTTTCCTTAAAAACTTGAATTTCTTTTCGACTGAAGAAAGACATGAACGACTTGGAAGACATGAGGGTGAATAAATTATCAGGAAATTTGAATTCAAAGAAGACTGCTCTAAACCTCTGGTTCTCAACTGGTGGACAAATAATATTAGGGCTGTGAAAAATAATATGCTAATTTCTCTGATTAATATGGACTATTTTATGTTTTTTTTTTTAATTTTATATAATTAGTACAATTTAACACAGCATCCATTTTCCCACTTCCTATGCATTATGTGCTCACATTTAGTCTAACAACAAATTTATGTTTTATTAATTTATTCACATCTCCTTTATGTTCCTTCAACATTAATTTGGGTATTCAATGTGTAAATTGCACATTTATGATTTATTTATGCATTTTAATGTTGTGATCTATTTATGCATTTTAATGTTGTGATCTATTTTAATGTTGTGATTCATCATTAAATGAATAAACATTTTTTAATTTAATTACCATGTAATTGTCTATAGTTAGGATAACACAATAATAGAATAAGAAGACAGGCTGCTCTTAAACTTCCACACCATGAACAAAACTATGCACTGTAAAAGAAAATATGATTCAGATAAAACTTTACTTACAAATTATTCAAAAATGTTTCATTTTAAGAGCATTTTTATTTACTTTTGTACAATAAACTGCGTTGGTGCTCAGAAGCCGATGTAAAATCTAGAGCCTGAAGCAAAACCAGTTGAGGACCACTATACCGACTTTAGTCTTATTGATTGTGGGTAAACACAAAGTTGTCTCCCCAGAGACAAGAACACTAGTGCTCCCTTTCACTCTGAAGCACGCTGACAAACATTCCTCTCGGCAGCCCGTGGAGTCTGAAATGCGGGCCACTCATGAACACAAGTAATAATGATGATAAACACTACGTGAAGAGCTTCCTCTCTGGATAGAGTAATTGGGGGCATTATTCCATTTCGGAATTAAGTATCAGTGTATTTATCACCCCAACAATGAGCAGATAATGAGTCTGTTGTGCTCACCTTTCACGTGGTAAGTTGATGTGGGGCTGCTTTTGGCACCTCTTGCTGAGGCTGAAGAGCTTGTAAACCACTCGCTGGGCTCGCTTGAAGAGACTTTTCATGCTGCTTTCCAGCTGCTCATAGCGCCGCTGAAATACACCATCCAGCGACCACAAATGTTGGATCATTGAGGAGTTGAGGAAGAAATTCTGTGGCAGCCTCATCAGAAATGTTTTGAACTCATCTGTTGAAGAAAAAGTACAGTACGTTCTCTTAGATATAGGAGTGTTGTCATGTAAACTTGACTGAACAGTGGATAAATGCCTGAACGCACTGTCTTTATACTTCACTTTCCTTGACAATAAGACGGAATCGTTTTTCTGAAGAGACATTTTTTCAAGTGGTTCACTTTAGCTGATGGGGCAGTACGCTGAAAGCCTTTGATGCTCCTAACAGAATGACACATTTACGATACCTGAGAAAGTATGTATATCTGGCACTTCCTGATAGCTCTAATAACATAAACTTTGAAAGTAATTGAACTCGGTGATATTTTGGGAAGGAGGGTAAAGGATGACAGCGTGGAAGAAAAAAAATCCATGCGTTTTAATTTTGCTCAAGCATTAATGGTCACTGTGGGGGTGACCTCGACAGGCAGTAATACAGTACCTAAACATTATGCTAAGTGCTCTCATTCATATGCTTGATGAAAGATGCTGGATGGGCAATAAAGCATTTTATGGGTGATTAATTCTGCTCAACATACTGTAAGGCAATACGTTGAGCAGGATCTTTTTTCTAATCCCACACTGTCTCTGAAGGACATTGTGTGGGGAATGTCAGGATCTACTGAAAGTTGTTCGTATTTATTCAGCCCATTGACCAGTGTGGAAAAAGTACAGAGAAATTATACTAGACAAGACACCACAGGTCAACAAGGTAAAAAAATTAGCTGATAGTTATTGCCATAATTTCCTAGTTTATTCACAGTACATTAAATAGATAATTCACCAAAAAATGAAAATTACCCCATGATTAGTCACTAAAGCCATCCTAGGTGTATATGACTTTCTTCTTTCAGATAAATACAATCGGAGTTATATTTAAAAATGTCCAAGCTTCCAAGCTTTATAATGGAAGTAAACGAGTGTTGATATTCAATAGTCCAATAGAAGTCCAATAAAGTGCATCCATCCATCATAAAAAAAAGGACTTCACACAGCTCCAGGGGGATGGCTACACCTAGTATGGCTTGACGGTGAGTAAATCATGGGGTAATTTTTATTTTTGCGTGAACTATCCCTTTAAAACAGTCAGAAAGTTTTCAGAAGTGTTACATTTAAATATACATTATCTAATTAAATATGGACTAATTTGCATTGATTTCCACAACACAAATCTGAAAAATCTGATAAAGCCACTTTTTGTTGATTTCATTAAAGTTAAAGGTTTTTACACAGATATATTTTTTTTTTTCACACAACATAAATCAGAAAATACTGTCAACAGCCAGAATTATTCACAGTTTGTTGAATAATTGAATAAAAGTTTGTTGTATGTGTGTAAGTACTGAAGTGGAGGTTTCTGGCTCAGTGCAGGAGAAAAACTAATTTAGAGAAAATGGCCTTTAAAGAAATGTACCGTAATTGAAATCTGCAGACACAAATGGATAACGTTTGATAAAAATAAACACCTAAATGTGTGTTTTGGATGTTTTCTTTCTGTTACTGTGGAAAAAGAAATGTTATAGAAGCAAAATAGCCTAGAATCCCAAAGATTGATTAGTACTTGCAAAAACAGTTTTGCCTGTAGTGCTAGTTAAAAAGAAATGATTTAACTTAAATGATTTAAGTTTGTCCATCTTCAGCAATAAATGAACAGTATTAAATTAAATAATTTTGTAAACTATTATAATAACTAATAATAATTATACAATAAAACTCCAAAGCAGCCTATCCACCTTATTTTTCCAAAAAAAAAAAAAAAATTGTGAATGTGAACACTTTCGGTTCATTAGTTGCTGTAGGGAAATAGCAAGAAAAATAACAAAGTGCACTAAATGGTAAAACTGTTTGCACTACAAACCACTGTGTTCAAATTTAAAATAATACATTAAAATAACATGGTACAACACACCAGTTTGCAATAGCAAGCAGCAAAACAAGCTGCATTGCGCAGCTAAAAATAACTGGAAGCGAATGACACCAGAAGCCAGACACATTAAAATTACAAATGGCTGCACCCGCTCTTATGGGAAAAAATAAGGTGGATAGGTTTAGGTCAAAGGCTGTGTATTGGTAATTAAGCTGTTTCTTCACAAGGACAAATGAATATTAAAAAGTAGAAGTATTCATTTAAAATATGACTGAATTTAATCTCCTACCTGAATCTTCAAACTCTTTGTAGGTAAGAGCCCATGATTCAGAGATTCGCAAAAGGCTTTCCTCCATGGCCTGAATATCCATGTAGGGGCAGTTGCACTCTGGGAACTTGGGGTCACATTTGCACCAGCAGTCATTGTCTCGACAGACAAAACTTCCTTCTCCATTGCAGGCAATGTAACTAAGTGCTGCTTGGACGAAAGTGTCTCTGAGATAATCGGGTAAAATGACCTGCAAACCTTCAGTTACAGAGAGAAAAAAGATTGTTATGAGTATACTAGGTTACCTGAGTAAAGTGGTGTGATAAAGAGAGTCATGTGGTCACAAAGTGCACACATACTTGGTAGTGTCTGCAGTTATCATATTTTCTGTTCAACAAACGAGAATAAAGCGCGTGCTAAAACTTCTTAACAACACAGTTTTTGACCGTAGATAAAGTAAAGTAAAGATAAAGTAACGTGCACATTGTTATCAAATCAGTCTAAATTCAAACATAAAAAACTGAACCATTTTCTCAGTTAGTTACTGCATTTCTTTACTGAATTTTTATTTTAGACTATATGTGGCCCTGGATCACAAAACCAGTCATAAGGGTCAATTTTTTAAATTGACATGTATACATCATCTGAAAGCTGAATAAATAAGCTTGGGTTAGGTTGATAGGGCAATATTTGCAATATTTGGAAAAATTAAATATTGAGTAAATGTCAATGAAATTAAAATTGTCAAAATGAAGATCTTAGCCATGCATATTACTAATCAAAAATTAAGTTTTGATATATTTACGGTAGGAAATTTGCAAAATATCTTCATGGAACATGACCTTTACTTAATTTCCTAATGATTTTTGGCATAAAAGGAAAAAAAAAAAGAAAAATTTTGACCCATACAATGTATTGTTGGCTATTGCTACAAATATACCCGTGCTACTTACGACTAGTTTTGTGGTCCGGTGTCACATATGTCTTTTAAGGGTCAAGTATTATGATTTCCAGAGAAATATTCCACAGAAATAAAGCAGTACAACTGTTTTCGATATTGATGATAATGTTTCTTGAGCACTGAATCAGCATATTAGAAAGATTTCTTAAGCATCATTTGACACTGAAGACTGGATTAATGACTGATGAAAATTCAGCTTTGCCATCAAAGGAATGAATTATATATAGATATATAGGAACAGAAACTAGAAAACAGTTATTTAATCATATTTCACTGTTTTAATGCATTTTTAATCAAATAACCAATGCTTTAGTGAGTACAAGAAACTTCTCAAAAACATTAAAAAATCATACCGACCCAAATCTTACATTTCAGTACTGAATGAATAGTTTTATAATCTGTATTTCACTTAAATCATCTGCCATCCTAGATTTAAAGTTATCACTGAGTTTATTTCTGAGACTGCCTTCTCCTCAAGTCATCTTAGGAAGCCACATAATTGAGCTGCCAACCTTTTAGAACAGACTTCATGTCAAGAATATGACTAAGATGCCATAAAACGCTCCTTCGACCAGAGCTTTCTACTTTTTGGAAGAGCCTTTTGTGTTTCACATAAAAAAATGTCCATCACAGTATCAAAAGTTGACATAACAACATTTCATACCTTGCAAATGGACTTTGTTCTCGGGACTCTGAACCAGTACAGAACTGACAGAATCAAGGTTGTCATAGTTACTGCAGCCGAGAGGGCCAGTCCTTGTTTCAGTTACCTGGGAAACAAAAAATCAGACCACAAAATTATCAGTTTCACCATACCGTTACTATACCATGGGATTTTACGTAAAAGCAGTGTCTAACAAACTCCTTTTCCATGTTTTCCTTGATAAAAGGGATAATAAGCAGCCTGGCTGTGAACAGATGCATTGTAAGAACTTCCTGTGCTTGGTGAGTCACTTGTCCCAGACATGGTGCTAATGCGCATGCAGTGGTGGTCCTCTCACAGATAATCACTTACTGTTCTTCTCATCTTACGGAGAGAGCCAAGCAGGCTGTTGCGCAATGTTCCAAGCCCCTCAACCCTCCGCCCCCCGCTACGTTACAAAATGTATTTAATTGATTAGCTTCCCTATTCAGAGATGCTTTCACACCCACAAGGAAAACAGAAGTCTGTTTCTCTCTACAATGCAGAACATTATCTAACCTTAGCGGAGGATACTTAATGATGGTCAGGCTGCGTGTAGCCATATTGACTCAGGCATCTCAATTGACCTTTACTGCAAGCTAGCCCCACTATTATCCACATTTGCAATAAGAGATCACACTCAATTTTTTCCTTCTCTTTTCTAGTCATCCTTCTCTCCTCATGACACGGAGAAGCACGCATAATTGATTCACACTTTTCTCTCTTATGGTGCCAGTGAACCTTCATCAATTCAGTGATCTCTTTCGATTCGGCCTGTCAGACAATATCTTTTCCAGGCTGACAGTTAGATAAGGTAAGACAAGGTTGTCTTCTGCCACTCCATCACAAACCCACTGAAGAGTCCAGCAGTGGTAAACCTGCAGGTTGCAGGTTTGCACTATGTGGGTGTTCGTATTTCTCGTTTTTTAATTTTTTTTTTAAATAATCTTGTCTTTTAACGTTGCGCAGAGTTAACATCTCGCATATTTCTACAAATATACACTACTGTTTAAAACGTTGGTGTCAGTAAGTTTTCTTTTTTTCTTTTTGCCCTAAATAAATCCGTTTATTCAGCAGGGGCACAATTCTTTTTAAAATAAATGCTGTTCTTTTGAACTTTCTATTCTTCAAAGAATCCTGAAAAAAGATTGCACCATGTGTTTTTCACAAAAATATTAAATAACGCAGCTGTTTTCAACTGTGACAATATTAACAAATGTTTCTTGAGCTCCAAATCTGCATATTAGAATGATTTCTGAAGAATCATGTGAGTGAAGACTGGAGTAATGGCTGCTGAAAATCACAGGAATAAATAACGTCAAAACAATATTACTGTGTTGAATTGTATTTTTGGATCAAATAAATGCAGCCTTGGTGAATATAATAATTTTGGAGTGTCTATTTACA
>JAHKKF010384732.1:0-16863 GCA_019740295.1 Labeo calbasu | reverse complement strand
ATCAGTCATTTACTTTACATATACTTTTTAAGCACAAAAGCTGGTGTAGCACAGGCTCTGGGATGCGCGTCCACGACACTACGAATCACGTCTAAGTTCATCGTCTGTGTACTTCGGCTCAAAAAGGCCAAGTATGGAGAAAAACTGCATCTTGTTTTCTCAGAATCGTCCGGCATCGTTGTACCTTTTTGTTTGTAAACAGCGTTTGACTGACTTGTACTTTCTTAGTCTTTGCGTGTTTGCTTTGTAAACACTGGGTCTGTAGTTCCACCTACGTTCCACGTGACCTTTCAACGTGATTCAATAGTACGTAGTGTCGTGGACGCGCATCCCAGAGCCTGTGCTACACCAGCTTTTGTGCTTAAAAAGTATACAAATTTTTATTTTCAGAAAAAAAAATGTCCGATCCTTTCGCTAGATAAGACCCTTCTTCCTCATCTGGGATCGTTTAGAGCCTTTAAAGCTCCATTTAACTACATTTTGGAAGTTCAAAATTGGGGCACCATATCAGTCCATTATATGGAGAAAAATCCTGAAATGTTTTCCTCAAAAACCGTAATTTCTTCACGACTGAAGACAAAAAGACATGAACATCTTGGATGACAAGGGGGTGAGGACATTTTTGTAAACTGTTGTTCTGGAAGTGGACTTCTCCTTTAATAAAACCTTAAAAAAACACAGTTTCATCCTTAAAACCAATAATGTCATCTTTATTGTGGTTTAAAATAGTATTTATACCAATTGTGTGGTACATACAACAAAAAATAGCAGAAGCTAGAAGACATGCAGCTCATGAGATCAAGGTCACTGAAAGGAAAGTGCGGTAACATAACGTGTTTCCATCATGAAGTAATTCAGTTTCTGTGATCAGTCTATTTTCAGAAGCACTTTGTTCTACAGTACTGTACATACTGTGTACTCTAACAATAACTGAATACTAACTTTGGCAAGTACACAATAATTGAGTGCACATACTATAAAATAAAGTGCAACCAAAATACATTTAGCTTTTTTGATACTGATTAAATGTCATTTTTAACAAATAGACAGATGAAAAGTTTCCAGTAAATACTTCAAAAACGTAAGTCAATAATTTGGTGTTTAGCGGAGGCCTGGAGTTATATGACATGCATTATTACCCTGAGTAAATCACTGCTGAGTGCCGACCGGACGCCTGCCATCAAAACCAAGCCGTACATTATTATACTACAGAATACGCGTTTGTGTGCGCGCGCGATTAACGCACACGTGCAGCAAAACCTCTTCTGGTTTGGTGTACAACAATGATTTACATGAACAGCATAAATTAAAAAAAAAATAAAATACAAAAAGGACCATGTATAAAAAGTAAAAAAAGAGACAATCGTCTCAAAAACATGGAAATGTTTTTTTTAAAACAAAAAGAATTTAATAAACCAATGAATTTAAAAGACAGACGCCTCTCTGCACATATTGCTGCTTTTAAGGTTAAGATACAGGTCATTTTTCTTTTTCTGTGAAATGTGTTTGTGTCATATTGAAATGAGTGAAATACATGCGTCGGAAGCTGCTGCTTGTGCCACTGATTCCATACAAATTAACAATTCATCTCTGTGCAATAATCAGATTGTCAAGGCACTAATAAAGCTTGTTGCAAAACAAATGTGAAACACAAGATATAAAACTCCAAAAAAACAAAACAACAACAACAGGAAGAAACATGGGACACGTATGAAGTATGAGCACTTGGTGGTCGTCGTTTCAAGCGAGTTTCCTGTAACTGTGGACACGAGTGTCATTTTACAGAAATTCCCTAACGATCCGCAGAGGAACATTTCCAGAATCATGTCGAATGAGGTAGATCACAGGAGATCACACTAACACTCCTCCAGATTCACCTCCAGACGCTGTGAAAACACTGTTTCGTGTGACTAGGAATCAGAATCACATTCAAATTCATTCACTAAACTAAATCAAAGGACTTTGCATATGCGCTTATTTCAGTCAAGGCCTCGGTGGCAGTAAATCGACGACCGAGCTGGCCGTTCGGCTCGCTCTCGCCAACAAACACGACAGATTCTCTAAAACATCGTTAAAAAAATAGCTTTTCAAAGAGCACAGAAAACAATTCCACACGGAGATCTGCTCTGATTAGGGCACAACACATGAAAACCACCCTGTAAAATGTTCCAGAGCAGCGTCCCCCGTCAAATACGGACACTGTAAAACACGACGCCTCGCCGAGAACGCTGGGACGACATCCATGTGTTCATAACGTCCCTTTACGTCTGCTTGCATAATCATTTAAGCATTAATGTTTCCTCAACTGTCATACACCTTAGATAATTGCATATAAAAACACCGGCAGCGACGTTTCCTCTAATAAACGCTCGCCGTTAAAGTGTGCATTTGCAAAAACGTCTTTGGAATCGTCCGAATTGAATACGTATGGCACGGCTGACGTTCCCCTTTAAAACAATCACACAACATGACTTCATATAGTCTGACGTAAAACAATTCATAGTTCGATTATAAGAGTAAATGAAACGTACAAATACTTCCTGAACTGGTTAACATAAAATCCCATGAATCCTCTCACAGGGCTTCACTTCCCTTCTTCGCCAATGATCGTCTAACCTTCACGGTACACCGTTTCCCTTTCGAAGCCTAGAAGTTCAGTACAAAAATACTCTCAAGGAAACTTTCTGAAAGATGCATAGCTCAAAATAAAATCACATTTGTGGAGACGCCCTGTGTTACGCCCGTTACGCATCTTCCTGCAGGGATAGAAAATCACGTCAAAACTCTCAGCACACACACACACACGCATCTGTCAGTCTCTCCGCTGTAAACGTCCGAGCGTCACGCCTCTCAGATGACGGATTCGGGCCCCTTGGCCTTCACCTCGCCGTCTGCGTCATCCTGCGTGCCGCTCTTGATCTCCAGCATCTTCTCGGTGGTGTCGGCCTCCGTCTTGGCCTCTTTCCTCTTCCTCCGCGCCTCCACCCACGGGATCAGACACAGCACGGCCCCGCCGATGATGGGAGGAATGCCTGCCAGGTAAAACGCCACGTCGTAGCTGCCCAAACGGTCTCTGAGGAACCCTGCGGACGACAGCAGACACGCAACGAGGTCAGCTGTGGCAAATTCGCACTTCCGAGGGGGCGTTTTAGTGTGTTTTACAGCTTAGTGCTGCTCAGAGGAGGCATAAATGCATTTACGCAGCAATTACAACGTTTGTAAATGTAAACGTTTTTCTGTTTTTTCCTGCAGCAGCAGCTGAACTCAGTGGCGCAGTACCGTCTCCGGCCAGCAGGTGGCACGCCGTGAGCACACATGCATTACCTGCGATGGGAGGCCCGACGGTCATGGGGACGGACATCATGCCCAAAAGGAAGCCGATGGCCTGCGACACGTTCTGGGAGCCGACCAGCTCGAACGCGATGGGAGCCATGATGCTGATGAAGCAGCCGTCAAACATGCCCATGAGCAGACACACGGCGATCAGCCCGCCGAACACCTGACACAGAGGGATCATCATGGACATCACCCCGATCACCAGGAACGAAGACACCTGCGCAGAACACACGTCAGAGCCACCGAACGCACGCGTGGAGTAACAGACCGCGTGTGAGAGAGAGCAGGTGTGTGTTCATCGGTCTCTCACCTGCAGGTAGACTTTTTTGACTCCAGGTATGTAGTCGGCCACTCTCCCGCAGATCAGACGACCCACTCCAGACGTGATGCCGATACACATGAGCAGAACCTCTTTATTAGCGTCCTGACCGAAGCGCTCCTCCACATGTTTCATCTGAGAGAGAGACACACTGATCAATGACGGAAACATCTAAACACATCACTGAATGAAATATCATTCTTTTGGCCGTTAGGTTTCCTACAGACTTCTCTTTTTCTCCAGTGTCTGTATGTGAACGGGCAGACGTGAGACCGAACTCTCTCATACACAACAAAATGCGACACATTACAGGAACTTTAATCGTGTTTTACCCACACCTGTAGCTGAACATCTGGAATAAATGCTTTTTCTAACACTCTCAGAAAGTCTTCCAGTTTTGTGGACACAGAGATCAGTCATTAGACAGGTGACACAACATTTGAGCTCTGATTTACAAAAATCATTTCAGGTTTAAGTGTTTCAACATTGCGTCAAGTACCGATGAACACTTTCATTTATATTCGAGTGATCACTCCGTAGGTTATTTAACCATGTGTTCTTATGACTTTGGAAGGCTTTTGTCTTTTAGACACATAAAAATGCACAAATTCACAAACTTCCTTGCCATACGATCTTCTTTCAAGTACCTTGAGATTTTAAAATACGTTTTCATAATTAACTATCACATTTGCATGTTCATGGTTCTCTGATGTTGGTTATGGTCACACGACATGCAGGTAAACAAATTATTTGTTATTTAATTATTTGTTTTAATTTAACATGTTTTAAAATGAATTACTAGCTTTTCATTAAACTCACAAACACGCTGCAGTTCCTTGAGTTTGGGAACCTTGAGGTAATATATATTTTCTTACTCTTTGTATTTTTTATATAAATATGGTACAAGATGATCCCATTTAAATCAATGTGAAAAATAAGATAGGTCAAAAATAATCTAAAAGTAGGCTGTTTGTATTACCTAAAATGTGTAACGTAATGGATTATGTTTCCAACAATTTTTGTCATGTACCCTTATGAAAAAAAAGTTTATTCAAGTGTGCTATTCGTATACTACTTTTAAACTAAAAATAGTAAAGTATACTTTCAGTTTACTTGTCATTCACTTCTCAGAAATGTGCTTTATACGCTTCTCAGAAATGTACTTAAAATGCCATTTAAGTATACTTGACTTACACTATAAAGTCTAAATATATTTAGATATAAAGTCTAAATATATTCATATACTTGTGCTCCTAGAATCCATGTTTTTATTGTTAAATGGTAGAGGGCACAGTACACCAAAACACATGAAACCGAAACAACAGATGCTTCCAGATGTAATCTAACACCATCATCAGACACAAAACAGCATCTAACGTTGTGGAATAAAATGTGACCCATGAAGAGGTAACAATGACTGTCAAGCTTTGGGGTGTTGATCGACTCCGTCTACGTTTTCGTTATCACTCTGAATCCAGTTCATAGTCTTGGTTTCAGCTTTTTGTTCAAAATATTGTTTATTTATTATTTCTTTTTTTCTCCCTTATTTATGAAACTTACCCACATTCAAGTGTTCATAAAAATGAATGCATGAAGCTAGAATAAAATGTTTTTGTTTACAAGCAGATACCCTGTTCTTTCTTTTGATGTTTTGTATGTTCAGATATTCATAAAACAAAATGCATTCAAATTAATATCTAAATAGGGACACAGTAGTATACTTAAAGCATGATGTAAAGTTCACTTAAAGAAAACTTACGAGTATACCTGCAGTATAAAAGTACTAAACTAGTAGTTTACTGAGACTATACTTCAAAGTGTACTGAAAATGCTACTACACGTATTTAATTAGTAAACTATCAGTATACCTATTAGTTCACTTTTAATATAGTTGCAGTACAAACTAAAAACACAGATTAGTTGTACTAGTTGTGTACTCCAAGTTTACTACTGTTCTACTTAAAAGTATACTTTTATATACT
The DNA here is from genome assembly GCA_019740295.1 of Labeo calbasu. NCBI lineage: Eukaryota > Metazoa > Chordata > Actinopteri > Cypriniformes > Cyprinidae > Labeo > Labeo calbasu. The sequence goes on along the minus strand of JAHKKF010384732.1, from coordinate 11,226 downwards.
AGAAAGTGAGCCAATTTAGTCCCAAGGAGTACTGAAATGGAACACTTACAAGTAAACTACTAGTACACTGATATTTGTATACTGGCTACATAAAGTATACTTAAAAATATACTTAAAGTTTATTTTATTAAGTATACTTAAGTAAAGTTCAAGTATACGTATTTTTGGTAAGGGTAAACATTCATAGGCCTGGTCTTTATTCCACGTGGTCCATGTTTTAACATGAAAAAGAAACAGAAGAATAATCACACAAGTATCGTTTGTAAATGAACGCCATTGGTGCATTTAGAAAGAACACTCCCGTGTTTCTCAAGCAACTCTAGCAATCGCCGCTGGCGTGTCTGTGTGTGTGTGTGTGTTCACTTGGAATTCACTCGGAGCGAACAGGCAGGAAAAGGGGCCTGTTTTAGGGACTCCTCTGTTACAGCACTCCAAACAGACACCTGAACCCGCTTCCTGCACAGCACTCTGTGTGTGTGTGTTTGTGTACCTGCTATTTATCACGTTATGGGGACCAAATGTCCCCACAAGGATAGTAATACCAGTAAATTTTGATCTTGTGGGGACATTTGTGAGGTCCCCATGAGGAAACAGGCTTATTATTCATACAGAATGAGTTTTAGTAAAAGAAAGTAAAAGTGCACACAGTCTCCTGTGAGGTTTAGGTGTAGGGAGATAGAAAATACAGTTTGTACAGTATAAAAACCATTATGCCTATGGAATGTCCCCATAAAACATGGAAACACAAAATGTGTGTGTGTGTGTGTGTGCACGTAAGAGCAACACACCAGCCAGCCATTTGTCATGAATGCCCATTATTCATACTTACTGCTGTACAGCCTGCACACACACACACGCACACACACACGGTTCAGAGAGAAACACAGGAGCAGATCAGATCCAGAGCTGTGCAATTAGTACAGAAGACGACCTGGAAACATGAAACATGAAAACACAGGAGCAGATGTAGACGGGATCCTGGGCGTTCGGGTTCCTCCTCCCAAAACACACCAATCTGAGGGCTGGGAGAGGAGCGGCCCACACGCGGCCCCACCACCACACACACACACACACACACAGCGTAAAAAAATGAAGAAGAACATAACGCCTGGCGGTCTGAACATCATCTGAGTGAGCTGATTCAGGACCTGCGCTGGACACATGGAGACCTTACAGACAATACGCTATCAGCTCCTGTGATAAAACAAGGACGGCTGTTGGCCGGGGACAGTGTGAGAGACTTTCAGAGCCATGCATGTGTCTTTATGCCACTTTATCGCAGAAAAACAAATATGTTAAGGGATTTGAACAGATGAACGGGTCTGAAACTCTCTCACACTGACTGTCAGATGGGCTGTTAGTCATCCTTGTTTTACCACAGGAACTGAATGTTTTGAATACATTATGCAGGTCATGTTTTCCTGCTGGCTCACACAGATGAGGGTTTGTTGAAACTGTAAGAGTTATGGTCTTGGCAGCATCTTTCGAAGTGTGTTGACGTAAGATAACCAGCAAAATATCCAGTTAAATAAACCAGCAGCACAGGCAATCAATCTTTAGTAAAGTGCACTTAGATTTTAATTTACAGAGAGAGAATGTGAACCCATTGGAATTGGTTGGTTTTCTGCATTATTTGGTCATAAACTGTCATCTGATCTTCATCGAAGTCACAAGTATAGACAAACACAATGTGCTGAAGCTAACGACACACACACACACACACACACACGATGATCTTTCATGTCTTTATTGAACACATCCCAGCAAACATTCACAGTCCTTTGGAAAAAGTCAATGAACTTTACCTTGTTGCTGACACCAGGATGATCCACAACAAGTTTTTCTTTTTTTTGGTGATGAGTTTCATGAGTCGTTCACGAGTCGCTTGTTTGTCCATGAAAGATTAGAATTGTTAGCCTCAGCACATTTTTGTCTGTATTTATGACTTTGACGAACATTTTATAACCAGTTAATGCAGAAACCAACCAAATCCAAAGGCTTTCATTAATGTCTAATGAAGTGTGATTTTGCGCTCATGTCCTGCAGACCGCAGACCTATGTTTTTCCTGACAGTATGTGTGAGCGAGGTTCAGAAATACTAACATTTTGGGAATATCTAGCAAAAATCAACATGGCTGTGACATGCAGTTAGTGATATTTGTCGTGAGCATTTAAATGAAGGAGATTACGCTGGAGTTTGTGTGTACATATAATGATTAGATTAAAGCTGCAAGCAGCGTCGAAAGGGAAAGGGTTGAAAGATTGGTGCGGATCGGACATTGCATGCTTAAGTGTAAAACAAGTAATTTCCTGTTGCCAGCAGGTGGCGCTATGATTGTAACGGAATATTGGCCTTTAGATGTGTTCAGGCTAAGACTCTTATCGAACGTGTGAAGATTGGGGCAGATCAGACATTGTATGGCTCAGTTACAACAACATTTTCCATGGCGAAATATTTAAGTTTGACAGGCCGCTACAGACACACCATTCAAGGAAAACTCAAGATCTTTGCAATTTAACATCACAAAGGGCTTTAGATTAGACTGACCAAATTTGGTGCTGATCTGTTTAAATCTCTAAGACAACTTTGTTTAAACAGAACTCCTGAAAATGGCAAAAATGGCACAAAACTTGTAGAGAAAATTCTAAATAACAGACTTCCTGCTGGGATTCAGACTTTGTTCTGGGGCCTTTTCCTGTAGGTATTGGTGTGTTACATGTGTCTACCAAATTTTGTGCATGTATGTGAAACGTAGCTCGAGGGGCACTTCACTGAAGTTTTATAGGTGGTGCTATAGAGTCATTTTGCCACACCCACTTCTGAAACCCACATCAGATGTACATTTTTGCCACTTCTGGCACGTGTGCAAAGTTTCATGAGTTTTCAAGCATGTTTAGGCCCTCAAAAATGCGATTCATTTTGGAGAAGAACAACAGACGGAGCAATTCCAACAGGGCTCTCACACCATCACACCAAATTAGCTGCGTGCTGAAGATGTGGAAGCGTGAGAGAGTTTTCAGTGAGTTTTGCAGCTTCTGTTACTTATGAACATCTTTGTGTCTGTTGTTTTATTAAAGCAATGTGTTAGGGATCAAAAAAACCCTCAGTTATGAGAATCTGTCTGTCACAGACAAGATGCAAAACAAGTCCAAGAAATTTCCAAGCGTGTTTGATGAACTGTGCAGAGGATATTGGTTCATGTGTGACGGCAGGTGAACCGCTGACCTTTATCTGCTGGATGGAGATCATAAAAGAATAAAGAACGGACTCTGACTGCTAAAAGTGCTCTTTTGCATTTCTTGATTCTCCAGCGCATGACTGCCAACCTCAGCGGCTTCAGAAACGCAATGTCATGACACCGTCAGCACTGTCTGTGGATGAACCCATCACGAGACCAGAGGCTTCCTCCAGCGACCCGTCGTCTACACGTACACTCTCTCACTGCTCACTATTCACATACAAAGAATATATAACACGTCCAAACAAAATAAAGGCGAGTCTGATGAAATGCAGGACAAGTGAAACTACTGCAGATGATTACGGAGGGGCTCGTCTCTGTGTGTCCGACAATGAAAATCAATGCCAAATTCAGAACTGATCCCTGTGAGACACCGCTCACGATATTAGATGAAACTAGTTTAGTTGTACTTAGTTTTGAAGGAAGTATCAACAATTCCTATGAATTGCAATCTACCTAATAAGTGTTTATGCGAAATAGTATTGAATGTTGAAAGTCAGCCACTACCAACAAGTCGTGTGAAATCTTAACAAGGGCAGTCTCAACAAAAGCCAGATTGAATGGAAATAAAATACAATTAAGTGTCTAAAAACATTACATTCAGTTCACACTTATACACACACACACACACTTCCACACATTTCCAGATCATCTGTCACTGATGGAGTTTGGGTTTCTTGCCCGTGTCATCTTTTGGCTTTCTTAGTTGTGGACACTTAATATTTGCCAATATTGTTGATTTGATTGCACAGACACTATCGGAAGAGAACTAAGTTGAGCTGGACAGTGACGTCACTGAATCAACAACGAACTGAAAAAAGGACTGTGCTCTATTGTGCTTTACAGCAGAATTAAAAGCTGCTTTAACACAATCTGCATTGTATAAAGTGATATATAAATCACAGTGACTTGACTTTAAAGAGCACTCACACTTTTAAGTCACTCTTTTACGTCAACTCTGTGTGCTTCTTTTACACAAGGGAACTGAAAGTGACCAAAAGATTTATTTTCCTTTCTGCCATCCTATAAAAATGAAAAGACGCAAAGCAGATCTGATCTGCGGTCAACCACGCACGAGCACCTCAGACTAATATATCAGAGCTTGCACGCTAATAACCACGACTACTGGAGACTACGTCAACAGAAGAAAACAGGTCGAGGCGTTAAACCTGCTGTTGATCTGAAGTGACGCGTGTTGTTTTGGAGTGGAGCGGAGATCGCTGTGAGGACTTCAAAACAACAGCCGACCCCAGCGAGGCCGTGTGCCCTCTAACCCTGAGGAACATGCTTTTGTTTTGACTTGAACAGTTCAAGTGAGCTCTTCAGCCTCTGGCCGATGACCACGTCACGCCGAGTTGTGTGTTTGTCCGGCGCTAACCTCCTCGACCCGCAAAGAGCGGCAGGAAAACATCCAGAGGATTCCCGACGAGGGAACGGCTCTCCACAGATAAACAAGCTCTTTCCTTTTCAGTGCTGCAATACATCCACCATCTACAGGGCAACTTAACCTGCGCAAAACACGTCTGGAGATACTAGAATAACAGAGCTGGTGTTTGTGTAGAGCACAGTCTGCAGCGACGCCCCACGCTCCTCAGATCAAACTGACCTTTTATTTCGATAAACCTCACAGCGGGAGACGGGATGGAGGAACCGCACCGATCCTCTGCTGACGTGGCTCTCGTGGGCCATCTGAGTACGGTTTGGTTCGTTCACCATCAACATCACAACCTCTCCCTGTTGATAAAACCAGCATATGCTCGTTAGCTATGTTTTGAAGCATGGCTGCTGTTTTGGGCTGGTTTAAGCTGGTCCTAAGCAACTAGCTCCTGCTCAGGACCAGCTTAAACCAGCACATGACCAGCGGAAATGCTTCAAAACATACCTAAACAAGCATATGCTGATTTTTTCAACAGGGTCAACCTCAATTAGACAAAACACAAACTGGACGTTTGTGACAAATTTCAGTCTGTTCCTCAGACAAAGCATCATTCAACTTGAAAATACAGCCATGTGAACTGTTTTCTGAAGAAGCTTGCAAGCTCCAGTCTCTGTCAGCACAATCTTGAGTATTTCTCTCAAAAGATCTTCTTTCGTGCTCTACAGATGAAAGTAAAGGCTGAAATAAACTATATGACTCTTAAAATCCGAACAGATCTTTGAACACTAAGCATCACAAACTTACAGACACATTGTGAACGCAGCAAACTCAAAATGTAAACTCAGTCTGCAGGGTTTAATTGACCGATTTCACAAAAAAATGATTCCATCCAGTTGTTGGAGATCAAACATGTTTGCCACATGTTTCATCATCGACTCATCCAAAAACCTGAACAAAACCTGTGTAGTGTAATCCAGCCTTAAAGGAATAGTTTCACTGGAATAAGTGTTATTATGGACTGTGGACTTAAACACATCTTGATGGACTTATCTCAGCTTTTGTCTTCTCAAGATGGTAACTGATGGACTGGAGTGGTGTGGATTACACTCTTAAAAATAAAGGTGCTTTAAAAGGTTCTTCATAGCGATGCCATAGAGGAACCATTTTTGGTTCCATAAAGAACCATTCACTCTTTCTTACCTTTTTATGATCTGAAGAACATTCTTTTGCCACAAAGAATCTTTTGTGAAACAGAAAGCTTCTGCAGATGTTCAAGGTTCTCTATGGAACCATTTAGACCAAAAATGGTTCTTCTATGGCATCGTGAAGCACTTTTATGGATTATTGTGATGTTTTTACTAGCTGTTTAGACTCTCATTCTGACGGCACCCATTCACTGCAGAGGATCCGTTGGTGAGACAGTGATGGAATGACACATTTCTACAAACTCATCTACATCTTTGATGGCCTGTGGGTGAGCACATTTTCAGCTATTTTACATATATAATTATTCCATTGAGACACAGGGGTTTGGAACAGAGATAGTGAAAATGCTCACATTTGGGTGAACTATCCGCAACATTTCTGTGAGGAGGTTCCTGAGACTAAACTCGCACGTTGTGAAGTCTAAGGCAGAACTGAGAAATTCAGCACACTCACCAGATGAACGTAAGGCACGAAGTATCCGTACAAGGCCGCGGGGATCCCGAAGGCCCATATGCGGTATCCCAGAGACCTCCAGATGTTCACGTTAAACACCCTGTTGAGCGAGGGACAGCGGCTGCCCGACTTGCCGCTGCTGACGGGTTTGGGCAGCAGCGGTTTGTAGGTGAATCCCGCCAGCATGAGCACGAACATGAAGATACTCAGCACACGCAGCGTGTTGGCCAGACCCGCATGATCCAACAGCTTGGACAGCAGGAAGGGAAGCGTGATGGTGAACACGCTGCTGCCCGCCGTCACGATGCCGTTCACCAGGCCCAGCCTCCGCTTGAAATAGTGACCCAGGATCACCAGACTCGGCTGATAGGCGAAACTGCAGCCACAGGCGAACACTATGCCGTAGGTGAAGTACAACGGCCCGAGAGACCTGCAGAGAATCACCATTAGACGGTATTAGCTTTGAAAGCACATTAGAGATCAAACTGAATACTACTATTAATGTAATTCAAAGCACAATTGTGATATTTCTCAAATTTCTTCCTCGTCTCTCAGTTTAATGTTCACTGCAAGTCAGTGACTAACAAGTTGATTCTGCTGAAGAGAAAATCACTTCGGCTCTGAAGCTTTCAAAACAGAGAAGAGACATGTTTTTCTTTACCGAGATAATCCATCCACCTCGCAGGTGTGGCGTATCAAGATGCTGATTAGACAGCATGATTATTGCACAGGTGTGCCTTAGGCTGGACACAATGAATGTGCAGTTTTACTGTATTGGTGCGGGTGGGGGGGCACACTTGTTGAGGCACATGACTAACTAAAACTAAATCCATAACCACAGTGACATATAGTTAATAGTCCTGTGCCTCAACAAGTAAAGTGATAACATGATGTCTTTGCAAATCATTAGCTAATGATTAATTAAAGCAGACCACTGCGAGATGAAATGCGTGGCTTCAACCCACTGTGGTAATTAACACATGAATTTACACCATTAGTTCATAAAATAAGTTATTAGGGAATTAATACATTATGACACATTTAACTAATAGCAATTTATTGATTACTTAATCTATGAATCATATAGAATGTTCATTAGTTGCCGATGAAGTAATTATTAACAAATGGTTTAGTTCTTCATGAGTTATGCATTAACTCATGATTATCTGTGCATTAGTTAAGCATGAATTAATGCACATTTGTGCACATGTATTGTAAAGTGTTACCAAAATATCTTCATGGAACATGATCTTTACTTAATATCCTAATGTTTTTTGGGATAAAAGAAAACTCAATAATTTTGACCCATACAATGTATTTTTGGCTATTGCTAGAAATATACCCGTGCTACTTAAGACTGGTTTTGTGGTCCGGGATCACACACAAGCTTCAATTAAAAAAAAAACCTCATTATGTAAAACCTGAGGTGAATATGATGCACTTACTCGACGAAGGAACTGGCAAGAAGTCCCACACATGCCACCGCTGCACCTCCGACCGCTGTAATCCGGCAGCCGAACAGATCGGTGAACACGCTGACGATCGGTGAGCAGAAGAAGATCATACCCATCGAGAGAGAGCCCACCCATGCTGCACACAAACACAAGGTTTATTTATATAAAACTAGCTGCAAATGAAACATCCGTTAGATGTGTTTAATTATATGTGTGTGATAAACAGATCATTATAAAAATCAACACAGGACAGACAAAAAGAGTCAAATGACATTGATCAGTATTCATCAGTCCAAATAAAACAATAAAATGATCAAATGGTAAAAAGCATTTTTTCATTCATAAAGCAATTCATTATCTGGATTATACAAAATGAGAATTGGCATTTCCAGCATCAAATAGCCATATAGTGATGCATAACCCTACTGTGATTTAATGTAAAGTGATTCATACTGTGTTACTGTATTTCAGCACAGCGTCTGTCACCCAAACAAAGACAGAAAGATACTACACACACCCACAAACACACCCACACACAGCCTCAGAGACAGACAGAAATGTTACTCTAACACACCACATTATATTTCTGTGGCACGACACTGGTTTTACTTCAGGAACAAGATTGTACGTTAAACATCAAGTGGAGAGAAAGCTGTTGTACAAAAGTCAATTAAATGTCCTTAATCGAGCTTCGAAATGTATTAGCATGAACTCAAACACTACTGTTTCACTGCAGACTCTGACATACATTACGGTTTCACTAAGGAAGTCACAGCGATCATGTGATGATCAGGGTTATGGAGTGAGTTTCTCTCCTACAGAAACACACACACACACTCATCCAACTTCTCTAAAGAAACGCACATATGGCACTCATGAAGATGACCTGTTTAATTTACTTTATTTCAACAAAGCTGAAAAGCTTTTTATAAAATAACTAAATTAGATTATTTTTTATAATAAGACAAGAACTAGTGGTAAAAGAAAGAAAGAAAGAAAGCATACAAAATAAAGAAGGATGGAGTGAATCATAAGGAAGAGGACCGAGGGACTGAGTCTGTGACTCTGATTGACTAATGAAAGCACGTGCGACTGCCTAGCATCAGTGAGGAGGACCTGATTGAAACCACAGCATGTGCATCAGAAACCTCCAGCGAGCATCAGAGATGCTGGAAACACACCGTTAGCACAGCCGCCTGTCCCCACGAGCGCTGTCCTGAACAAACACAGCGGACTCGACAGACGGATCAAACACACAGAGGTTGCTGCTGCAAGGCCATGCATTTCTACAGCGCTTCGTATCAATGCAGCTTCAGAGTGCCATTATATGGCTCAGTTTAGTTCAGTAACTGATGTGGCAAAGTTAACGTTGTTATTCATCTCAATTCAGTTCAAGTGCTGTTTTCACCCGATGGTGTGCAGTTCAATCTAGTATTATTACTAAATATTAAACAGCAGTTTAATGTCATGATGAGGTCCAGACTGTACTGCTGCATAAACACTGCTGATTTTAAAGGAATATTCTGGCTGAAACAGAAGTAAAGCTCTACTGACTTCTGCTAAGAAATATCAGTATCAGCTAAAGCAATTCAAATCACTTAGAATTTAATGAAATACAAAGAATACAATTAATTATTACTCCCAAATGAGCAGAGAGATGCAGAAAAACAAAGACATTTGGGAACAGACCAGGAGGGACTGGTGTTCACACTGGGTCCGATAATGACTGTATGAACACTAAGTGAAGTCAGTCCACTTCTCTGACCCGTCACTCGACATTATGAAAATACAGCTGTCTGTGCAGGAGAAATGCAGAACTACTGTGAAATCAGTGCTAGATGACTAGAGAATGCAGAAAAAGGGCTTGAAGTTCACTTATGTCAAAAGATTTCATCTTTATTCTCAATGTGCCCAAAAACTTCACACAGCACTTAGTGAAGGAATGAAGTGAGACAACGAGAGCTAATTGATACACTTCATCCGTATGCAGCGCTTCATCCTCATTTTGTGTTGTGTTGCGTGTTTAGCGGAATCATGGAAACCTCCGCTGTCTCCTCACGCAGAGTTATGTCCTCCTGTTCCTGAAAACCAGCTTCCTGAGAGCCGCAAAAATAAGCATGACGGCTCCAAACACTTGACCGTGTGACGCGAGGAGCGGATCGAGACCCGTTCCATTTCCTTTTTTTGTCTGGTGTGCGATTAGATCCATCGGCGACACACCCTGCGCCGAGAGTCAAGAGTTCAGCAGCGACTGCATTTACGGCCGATAGAGTTTGAACGCAGCATCTCCTGTCTGTTTACTCAAACTGTCTGATCAGAGGTCTGTTGATGTAACGGCAGTGATTTCTGACAGGAAGTGATGCGCTGAGCACACGGGCTCTGGATCAGACTGGAACCTGCACCGGTGCGACCGTCCGTGTCAGAATCACAAACACTGATATTTATGACCATAAAGCTGAAGATTAACACAATTCACGATAAGATTGTGGACGTTATCGTAAGTCCAGAGTGTGTCCATCTGAATTTATGCTGACAGACGCGAGTTTACAGTACAAGCTCCTCCAGTGCTCTATGAAATCAGCCTATATTCTCCCAAATTACATTTCATATTATTTCGTTCATGTTCATTTTTCTGGATTTTGTTTTAATTAAGCCTTAATAATCAAAAAGCATGGCTAATCTAATTAATATACATATTTTTCGTAACATGTAATAATCTATTAAAATGTTACCAGTAATACTGTCCAGAAATTGGATTCTGATTGTATGTCATATAAATGCCTCATTCATTCATTCATTCTTTTTTTTTTTGGAAAACAAAGTGCTGCAGAACAGAGGTTTACGGTTTATTAAATTAAAACATGGTCAAGAAGTGTGTGGTATTCTTTAAAATAACATTTCAACAAACTGTATTATTTTTTATTACTGGTAACCGTTTAATTTAAGGACCAGTTCTCACTATTGAGTTGCATATGACTAGCATACTGGCTGTTTATTAGTACTAATAAAGCACATAATAATACCTTATTCTGCATGAGCATATATGTGATCCTGGAGCACAAAACCAGTCTTCAGTTGCAGCGGTATATTTGTAGCAACAGCCAACAATACGTTTTATGCGTCAAAATTATATTTTTTTCTTTTATGCCAAAAATCATTAAGACATCAAGTAAAGATCGAGTTCCATGAAGGTATTTTGTAAATTTCCTACTGTAAATATATCAAAACTGAATGTTTGATTAGTAATATGCATTGCTAAGAACTTCATTTGGACAACTTCTTGAGTTTTTTTTTTTTTTTTTTTTGAGACCCTCAGATTCCAGATTTTCAAATAGTTGTATCTCAGCCAAATATTGTCCTATCCTAATTTGACCCTTATAAAAATGACCCTAATGACCGGTTTTGTGGTCCAGGGCCCACTTTAGATCCTTTAACCTACACATATTTAAACCTAACTACCTTAATTACTAATAAGCAGCAAATTAGGACTTCTTTT
>JAHKKF010384666.1:0-10739 GCA_019740295.1 Labeo calbasu | reverse complement strand
TTCCCTCACATGATACACTGACACAGTCCCTGTCTGAGGCACACTGCCAGAGACTCTTGTCACTGCATACTTGGACTAGTCCAGTCTTACAGTGAAACCATAAACCTCGTCCCACCTCGTCCCACCCTTCATGACCCTCATACTCCGATATTTATGGCACATTTACACACAACTTGTTCTGGCCTGTACATTTACAAATGAGTTGTGAGACAATCTAGCTTTAAATAATCAGAAAGTAGTGAATTCATAATCCAATAATAGTTCATTTTCACAGTCCATGTGCAGAGGACATGAGTGCTCTCTATAAATAAAACAGTCTAGTAAAGAAACTGCAGCTGGATCAGTAATATTCTTTACGGGTGATGTTAAAATACACCCTACCGCTGTTTAAAGTGCTAAGATATCTCTAAATAAACCAATCGTAGTTTGATTACACCAAAAAGTGTAAACACCATCATGGACCTGTTTGATTAAAAAAAAAAAAATTGTTCTTTATCCAATCTATTTTGAAAGAGGCAAAAATACAATGATGGGAAAAGTTAACCTTTTCCATGGAAAATGTGTTTTCCATTTGGTCTGATAAATCCCAGGCTTGAGATGAACTCACTGGATGATAAAAATGATAGTGGAAATAGGGTGTGCGCAGATCTAAAACAGAACTATTGCCCAAAATAGAGGGGAAGTCCCACTGGATTAGACCTAGTTAAAGGCATCCAGGGAGAGGAGCAGGATGCAGGTAAAACCATCCGTGGTATAAAGTGCTGCAGCGATGATGTATTTTGTAGGCCAACCCGGAAGTAGCGTCACTCTGTTTCCCTCGACAAAAATCCAACACAATGTTTTTCTGGCTTTTTAAATATTGCAGAAAATAAGCACTGAGTCCAACAAACATTTATGACTCTTACATGTTTTGTTCATCATGACAATCATTACAAATAAACACAATGAATTTTAAAGCCTAAATACAATCAGTATGGCCAAATGTAGGCTACATATAAATGAACTAAACAAACAAACAAAAAAACAGTGACTTCAGGATGATCTTTTTATTCATTGTCATTTTATTCATATGTGACCCTGGGCTGCAAAACCAGTCGTAAGTAGTACGGGTATATTTGTAGCAATAGGCAACAATACATTGTGTGGGTCAAAATTATGGATTTTTCTTTAATGCCAAAAATCATTAGGATATTAAGTAAAGATCATGTTCCGTGAAGATACTTTGTAAATTTCCTGCCGTAAATAAATCAAAACTTAATCTTTGATTAGTATTTTGCATTGCTAAGAACTTCATTTGGACAACTGGGCAATTTTCTCAAATTCCAGATTTTCCAAAATTATTATCGGCCAAATTTTGTCTTATGCTAACAAACCATACATTAATGGAAAGGTTATTTATTTAGCTTTTAGATGATGTATAATTCACAATTTTAAAAAAAATTGGACATTATGACTGGTTTTGTGGTCCAGGGTCACATATTGTTGGTAGTGTTTCCTAAGACAAGTATGATTAATCGTATTCCTCTTTTTTATTTACAGTATGTTACATATTTGAACAAACCTCTAACACAAAGTACTGAACTTGAGTGGTTAACTCATCTGTATATTAGCCAAGAAACTACTGTATGTGAACTTCCAAGCCAGCCTGTGGTATTCAGCTTGAACCCAGGCAGTGAGTCATCAGTGTGTTTGACACATGGCTCACTCTTCTTCAACAATGTCCTTTACATTCCCAGTCCTTCCCAATACTTACCCTTGACCTCCACTTTCTAACTCCTTCAACAAAGCCCCTCTTGACTCAAATGCTCCAGACTCATCATCTCCCCCTTCTCTTTCCTTTCTTCTTTACTAACCGCTAATTTCGTCCTGTCCCTCCCCCAGTACCCAGCATGCATTACTGTAGTAAATAGACGTGTAATGCAGAATTGAGCACTGTGCCTGTGTGTAACATAGTATGAATTTACACATTTCAGCAGATGTTTAACTGAGCATTTCAAGATTAATATAAACCTATAAACCATTTAAGAAATAATTGAGAAATTAAAAGAGTAGTTCAAGCAAAAAGTAACATTTAGTCTTCATTTGCTCCCCCTCATGAATAATTTTGTTGGTGTTCAAAAGAATAATCACCCAGCTCTTTTCCATAATATGAAAACATTCATTTCAGACCCAAAAGACTTTCATTCATCTTTCAAACCCAAATAAATAATTATATTTTTAATCACACTGAGAATTTTTTTCGTCCATTCCACCAAAACTTGACACTCAAAATGTATGCTGAAACACATGGAATCCTGGCTTATATCACAATTCTGACTTTTTTTCTCAGAATTGTGATATAAACTGGCAATTTATACCTCCCAAGTCTGAGTTTTTTCTTGCAATTCAGATTTTTTCTCAAAATTGCGTGATGTAAACTTGCAATTGCGAGTTATAAAGTCAGAATTGCAAGATATAAACTCACAATTCTGACTTTTTTTCTCACAATTTTTTAGAAATGGCTGATATAAACTCCCAATTGTGAGTTGTGAAGTCAGAATTGCGAGATATAAACTCACAAATATGACTTTTTTCTCAGAATTGTGTTATAAACTCGCAAGTTTGACTTTTTTTCACGATTCTGACTTTTTTTCTCAGAATTGCATGATATAAACTTAAAATTGTGAGTTATAAAGTCAGAATTGCAAGGTATAAACTCAAAATTCTGACTTTTTTCTCAGAATTGCATTATATAAACTTACAATTGAGAGAAATAAAGTCAGAATAGTGAGATAAAAACTTATGTTTATATCATGCAATTCTGACTTAATTTCTCAGAACTGCGAGTTTATTTCTCACAGTTCTGAAAAAAAAGTCAGAATTGCATTACGTAAACTCGCAATTGTGAGAAAAAAGTCAGAATTACCTTTTTCATTTTTTAATAAGTGGCTGATACAGGCTTCCATAGAAACGTGCTTGCATATCATGCAAGATCCAATATAGTAAGCACATTTAAGATTCCGCAAAAATCAGCAAGGTTTGTTTTTGCGCAAGTCAAAATTTTGGTGGAATGGACTTTAAACAGAGAGACAAAAATCTCAGATTTCACTAAAAATGTCTTAATTTGTGTTTGAAAGATATGAGGGCAAGTAAGTGATGATAGAATATTCATTTTGGGGTGAACTATCCCTTCAGTACTTTTGGTATTTTCTTCAGCTATTTTAAACTTAATAATGCTCCACTTATTACATTACTCTTATATGTTTTCCTTTGGATGAATCGTTTGTGTTGTACCGTTCCTCATTTTTAAGTCACTTTGAATAAAATTGTCTGCTAAATTTATAAATGTAAATGTAATATAAACCTAGGAACTTCCTTAAAAGAAAGATTCCAAACCCATCGGCTAAATCTCTTTATTTTAAGATGTCTTCTACTGGTCATGTAAAAATCAACTACTTATTCTACTAAGCCCAAGCACTACGCTTCCTCTATTAGTGAGATCTAATTTCACTAACCCATTTCTCCGGGCATCTCTGGTGTTCCACTGACTGGCAGTGATACTAAGATAACAGATGGCTGAGGGTGCACTGCTCTCCTCCATTCATATATAACTCATTGCTATGGATACATGTACTCATTATTTCCTGTGCATGAGCTCTAAGTAGGCCATCATATGACTGCACCATGGAAGTTCATTCTGGTGCATAAATGATTCCACTTCATTCCACGATTATTTCATTCAGAAGAAAACAAACTACCTGCTAGATTGTACCACTTTCAATCAGTACAGCTTTTCAGTTGATCAACTGATCATGAAAAAACAAAAAAAAAATAGAAGCAGACTCTAAACATTCTATTATTTGCTAAGATATTCTGAAGTTTGTAGAAACATGACTTTAATTTGAGCAAGATTTTCAGTGAATAGCAACTTAAATTTTGAATTGGTCCTATTGTATGGCTTGAGAAGACAAATTATAGAGCATGTCATGGGTTTGATTCCCAAGGAATGCTAGAACTGATTGAAACATATTTTAAAAAAAATATATCTGCCAAATTCATGAATGTAAATGTGTTTTTATAGTATTTCTGTATCTCAAACACTAGAAATTCCAATGTCATGGGACAATGCATGACCTGAAAAAATGCATAATTCAATGCAATTTAAGTCACTTTATTCATCAATATACTTAATGTATATGGACTAGTGCTGTCAAAATTAGCATGTTAACGCAGGCAAATAATTTTTCCAGTTTAACAGAGTTAAAAATATTTAACGCAGTTAACAAAGGGGCGGGGCTAGGGTTGGCCACCCCACTCACAACTGCTGCTTCCGTCACTTTTTTTTTGACAAGAAGTGCGTTTACTTAGTTGGTTGCAGAACATCTTTACGATCACCTTTACAGTCCGCACCCCAACTTTACTTCAGCGTTAGGTGCTAGTCAAACGGGCACAGGAAAGGTGCAGGTGACGAGGAGCTTCAGTAGAACAACAGTGAACTGCGGTCAGATGAGATGTTGTCAGGCCATATGTTTGTAAAAACTAATTTACCTTTCCTGTCAGCTGTTATACTGTGCTCGCAGCACACGTTTCAATTGGACACACAAATGTGGCGCCGCGCGTTGTAACCTGTATCATTTCCTATTAAAGCGCGAATGAAACTACGAGCATGCATGTCAGATCCGCGCCACGTTTAGCAGCAGCAGCTCTTAAAGTAATAGCAGCCAAATAATCTAATAACTCAGCTGCTGTGCTGTCTTTTAATCAAAGAACAAAAGAAAAATGAGAAAATTAATAACTTTTGAAGCTTTAAGGATTCATCAATTTAATTTAGTATTTAGTGTTTGATAACTTTATTCAATTTCTGTATATTTCCTACTTGCTGATGGGCACAGGTAAATAATGGGTTTATGTGAGTTTTTTTTTTAAGATCACTTAAATTAGAAGTTGTTTTTTTTTAAAGTCTAATAAATGTTAAAACTGATGCAATGTTGAATGGCTAGAATGGTTAAATATTAGGAAAAAAATAATAATTTTCTAGAGACATCAGTAATATTGGTATCAGTGATACTCACCTTCAGTCATAAACCAATAATATTTAACAAATACTAAAAATATACTGTCCTTATGTTTTTCTACGTTAATTTGATGATTGAATGTGAAATTACTGCAATATAAAAGTATATTTAAAAACTTTAATGTTAGGTGGGATTTTCAGAAAAATGTGCGATTAATTAGTTAATTTTTTTAATCAATTGACAGCACAAAAATGGACAGGAAAGAGCAACCTACACATTCTGCTAGCTAACTCCTTTTGTATTCTATGGAAACAAACATTTTGAGTAAAATGAGGATAAGTTGAGAATTTTCATTCTCCAGATATCACTTAATTTAGGAAATTTAGGAATTCCTCATCCTCAGTTATGCGAGACCAGCATTACACTTACTTCTCTTTCAGAGTCAGATGGCAGACTTAACTTAACTTAACTTAACTTAACTTAAGCTGAGAATGTTTAGGAGAACTAGCTATAGAAGCGCTATTACAGCAACAGATATGTGAAACGAGTGAAACTGATTATTGAAAAAGAAAAAAAAAGTAGGGGACTTGGTTCTATCCACCAGATTTTGATTTGGATTTTGAGATGTGAGCACTGAACTCAAAAATAAATATGAACTTGCAGTTGATTTTAAAGGGACGGGGTTAAAACAAGCTAATTAAGGCTACGTTCACACTGTTAGTTTTTGGGATTAACAAACCGCATTTACTTACAGGTGTGAGTTTTGAAATATCCTGTTCACATAGCAGCTGTATGAATGTGCAATGAGAGTCAAGCCCGCTCTTGCATTGAATGACGTAATAGACAACTAGTTTTCCAGTCCTGTTCCATTCACACAGTGCATGTTTTCTGAGAATGCAGTTATGAGTCCTGAAAATTTACGGGTGTGAGTTCAGTTATAGAATCCGGTTGTCATGCCGTAAATAACTGTACTGTGTGTGAACGTAACCATATTAAGGACTCAAATACAGGACTGACAGCCATATTCTGCTGATGTGTGAATGTAGCCTACTCTAATTGGAAAGATCTGGCATACATCACTAAAGAGAAGTCTGTCATTTTGACTAAAATAAACACACTTCACTTTAAGGGTCTGTTCACACTTGGCAGGTTTTGCTTGATTAAAGAAAGCTCTGCTGTGATTACTCTGTTAGCGTGGTTCACCTGAATACGCGTGAACACCTCCATATGAACCTTGGTGAGCACCAAACAAGCAGACCAAGACCCATCTGTTTAAACTCCGGTGTATTTCAACTAAAATATGAACACTACACACAACATACAATGAGCACATTTAGCTAAATACACAGCATTGACACATGGGTTATAGCTGTCATCATGTGTCATCAAGTGTGTAGTCATCACTGTCAACATATTTTAGTACAGCTTCAGAGATAAATACTACTGCATGTGCAAGATCACTTATGGTGTTTCAGAGATGACTCAATTTTGACATGCAGTATGTGTGATTGCTTCAAGAGAACTTCAAATCTTTGGTCAACACAACATGTTCTATAAGGAATATAAGAGAATCATTAAAAAAACAACCTGTCTATCAAAAAAAAGTAAACTGGGTCTCCAATAACTGCCTGAGAGCATGTTCCCTGAACACACTGCCTGAGATTTTATTATGATGCTCACAACGCTCGAATTCCTCCCTCTCAGATAAGCATAGCAGCTTGTTCTCAGTCAGACACACTTATCTTAAGCAGGCGATATCCAGTTCACTTCAGCTCACCAAACTGATATGCCAGCGCAAACAATAGCTTTCACTAACAATCACAGCTTCCTGTTGGACAGGACCAGTCTTTCCATGCGGAAACCAGCGTGCAAAGAGAAGATCCTGTGAGCTCCTCTTGCGCAAAGAAAATAAGAGATGATTAAAGACTTGAAATCGTTTGCCTTAGAAGGATATAAATATAAAAAAAAATATAAAAAAAATATATATAAAAGAGAAAAACGCCAGCTTCTGCGTCAGGAGCACCACCATCGTGGTACTTTTGTGACTGTGCATCAAAAACAAGAAAGAGAAGAAACTGTTGAATAAAGTCGTTGTTGTGGTTTTCCTCATTCACAAAAAGTATTCTCGCAGATTCATAACATTACAGTTCAACCACTGAAGTCACATGGACTATTTTATCGATGTTCTTACTACCATTGTTCGGGGAAACACATTACAAGAACTGTGAGTTATGTAATCAGATTACTTTTTTCAAGAAACTAGTAAAGTAACGCATTACTTTTTAATTTACAAGAAAATATCTTTTGCAAATAAGTAACAACAGTTACTTTTTTCCCCATGTATTGATTGAAAGCTCCCCTGTCCTCATGTTGAAAGAAATCGGGAGTAAGATGTTACTTTAGTTTTAGAATAAATATAAGCATGCATTAATTCATCTCACTCACAAAAAAACAGACTCAGAATTCGCCAAAATTAATGAAAACAGTGAAATGCAACTCAGAATATGACGCAAACCTACAATACTTAAATGTTACAAAAATCTTTTGTGTATTTAAACCCATTTTATTAACTAACATCTCTGCTGCTGATTTTCAATGATCCAGTTTAGTCATACTAATAAGCAATAATTCTTCTGCATTCTACTGTACAGACATAAATTTACTTTTCATTTAGCCTGAGGCTTTTGGTGTGAAAGGTATTTTACTTTTGCCAAAAATATAACTTTTTATATTAAAAACAGCAAGCAAGCCCTGCCCAGATTTAAAAAGTAACGCAAAAGTAATGTAACGCATTACTTTCTAAAAAGTAACCAAGTAACGCAATTAGTTACTTTTTTTAGGGAGTAACGCATTATTGTTACGCATTACTTTTGAAAGTAGCTTTTTTTTCCAGCACTGCTTACTACCTTTCTGGGCCTTGAACGTGTCAGTTGCGTTGCTGTTTATGCAGGATCAAAAAGCTTTCGAACTTCATCAGAAATTTGTTAATTTGTGTTCTGAAAATAAACAAAAGTCTTACGGGTTTGGAACGACATGAGGGTGAGTAATTGACAGCATTTTCATTTTTGGCTGAACTATCCTTTCAAAGATACCTACTATAAAGTGGGTATGTATATATGTGCGTGTATGTGTTTTACACTTACTTTGAGAAAAGTTTACTCTTAATATATAGTTTATGTGCCAAAAACAGCTTTTTTATGACCGCATGTTTTGAGTTCAGAAAGTTGCAGATGCTTTTATAGCACATTTAGAGGCTATTTTATCTTTAGAGATCAAAGAATACTGACATTTGAAAGGGCTTCCCTTAACAAAAAAAAGATTCTTAAAAAAAAAAAAGAAAGAAAAATAATTTGCCAGCTTGTTTTAATGAACTGAACAGTCCAGAGAAAATCTTCAGATTCTGCATGGCTCACGGACACTAGCTTGGCAGGCCATTAGACAGATGGAGGAAGAGGTAGTGACTGCTCCCGACTACAGATGAGACCATCTGCACCTGCTTCAGCTATACAGTTCAGTGCCTCTGCAGAAAAGTGACTCAATGCAACATCACTAGCCGATTAATCAGTGCATTTTGAGTTCATTGTCATTGGCCAATAACTACGCCCACATGACCATTTAATATTTTTGTCCTCTTTTGATAGAATTTTTGAAGTCTATATCAGTCTTCAGTCACCCTGACATCTACCGTTTATTGAAAACCTCACGTTTTGACCAATAATTCTTACATTGATAACTTCTTAGCAAATCCCTGGTATAATAAACTGAGCTATTTATTATAATCAGCAACAGCAGTGCCCAGTTATGATGGTGTCATACCTGCCCACGAAATTTTCCAGGACAGAGCTTTTGCCTGCGCTCTGACCCCCGACCACCGCGATCTGCGGCAAGTCCAGGTCGCAGGTCTGTCCGATGGCACTGAAGGCGTCCTGCAGGCGGTTCACCAGCGGGATGAGCTCCTCCATCCCACGGTTGCCCATGGTTACGGAGCCGCGAGGATGCGGCGCGCAAACCACAGGACTCAGCTGACAATTCTCCTTTGCTATATTAAAAAATATTAAAATTGAGAGAAAACAACATGTCAACTTAAAATAGGGAAGTGTTTTTTTCCCACACATAGTATTTTAATAAAAAATTGATGACATGCAAAACCACTAAAATAACACTGCGCATTAAAACTTCAAAATACAAAGTTTTTTACTTTAAAAAGTATACGTAATAAACATACTAACCAGTTACGTTTATATATCACAGACAGTTTAATTACCTGCAACGAGTTTTTACAAGCGTTTTGTCCTGACAGACGCAGCAGTTGAGAGTAACGGCGCTCGTGTACTGGACGCTGTCGTGAGCAGCGGTGACTGAACTTAAAAACACACACCCTGTATTCTATACACGACGAACCGAAAGAAACTATAAGACGACATATAAAGAAGCCACATGAGCTCCAAACGCCAGTGGAAGTCGTCTGTTTTACGCACTCGTTTGTCCTGAACTCAACTTGTGGTCGAGACCTGACAGCCAACAGTCCGCTCGTGGAGTGCGCTTGCGCGTGCTCGCGCAAACGCCACTCCTCTAATAAGAATCTGGAGGTACAGATTTAGTTCTATTCAAAAATATACTTTTTTTATTATTATTATTATTTAACGAGCACAAATGTATAAGGTACAAAAATTAAATCCGAGGTCAGTTGAAAAAGTAAAAAGTGACGTAGGTTAACCTACTAGTGGCGTGGGGCGCGTGCCCGAGCCACTGTCCTTTTCCTTCCACAATCTTAACGATTTTAAGCATAGCCGCAGGTAGACCAGATCTGTGTTAATAATATATGCAAACCCAAACCTCTAATGTGAGTGGTTACTCTTATGGTTCAACTCAGTGATTGTCAAAACTTAAAAAAGTGATTACTTACAGTATATCACTCAGTCATTTTAACTTATTTACCTTATTTACTCTGCCGTTATTGCGCGTCGCTTGCTTGTAGTTTTACCACACAAAATTAGCAGAAAACATACTATTGCTACGAAATTACATCAATACGATATGTGAAATTTGTTTTTATATAACTTTTAAGTTTAGAATAAAAACAACGACGATACCAAAAACAGGATATGGAGCACCATAATTTCAAAACAAACAGGTAAATTCTATATAAAATTAGGAATGTTTCCATACTATGAAAGCAAACTAGGATAGTTATGTACATCTACTTAGTAGCTCGCTATATGTTTATAATTTAGTTTGTTTTCATGGCCTGCCACCCCTCAGTGCATGACACTGTAGGGTGCATCCACCCTCATTTCAGTACAATAGACTCATCCAGTAAAAATAACACTGCACTGCCATTACAGGGTTGCCAGATATTTTGTTTCTGTGTGAACTGCAGAGTGCATTTCATTTTACAACAGTACATTTCATATATTAAACCATAGGATATAACTGTAAAACACTGCTCAAAAAATAGATTTAATGTCAATGAATTTATGATTATTTGGGTTTTATTTGTTTCAGGACTATTACTTTGATTCACTTTCATTCTTTGCTGAAAGAATGACCTTGAGATAACAGCATATTCTTTAAAAATGTTATGTTTGTTTAAACTTGAATCCAGTCCAGCAAGATAAAATGTTTACTGTAAAAATGATTACAACTAAGTTGTCAGTAAAACAAACATTATTGGAGTTTTTACAAAAATATTTCAGTCTTTCTACCTCAAAATTTAATGTTGTGTGCCATTTCTTTGTAATTATT
>JAHKKF010384636.1:0-13322 GCA_019740295.1 Labeo calbasu | reverse complement strand
CCACAGAATTTCCATTTTCAAGCAAGATCTCATATCAACATATACTTGAACTGTAGGAAAATTAAGTAAAGAAAAAACATAAATTAGTATATGATAAATGATATGCTTCAAGAATAAAACATTAATAATACACAGAAATACTATTTTATCAAAAGCGTACATACACCTTGCAGAATCTGCACAATGTTAATTATTTTACCAAATAAGAGGGATCATACAAAATGCATGTTATTTTTTATTTACTACTGACCTGAGTAAGACATTTCACATAAAACTCGTTTACATATAGTCCACGAGAGAAAATAATAGTTGAATTTATAAAAATGACCCCGTTCAACAGTTTACATACACTTGATTCTTAATAGTTTGTTACTTGAATGATCCACAGCTGTGTTTTTTTGTTTAGTGATAGTTGTTCATGAGTCCCTTGTTTGTCCTGAACACAAAAATGCTTCAGGTCCCACAAATTCTTTGGTTTTTCTGCATTTTTGTGTATTTGAACTCTTTCCAACAATGACTGTATGATTTTGAGATTCATCTTTTCACACTGAGGACAACTGAGGGACTCATATGCAGCTATTACAGAAGGTTCAAATGCTCACTGATGCTCCAGAAGGAAACACAGTGCATTAAGAGCCGGGGGCTGAAAACTTTTGAACAGAATGAAGATTTTTCTTATTTTGCCTAAATATCATATTTTTGTCCATTTAGTACTGCCCTTCGGAATCTTCAAAAGATACTTACATGTTTCCCAGAAGACAAAATACATTAAATTTCCCTGATCTTCAAATTCAAAAAGTTTTCAGCCCCCCAGGTGATTAACACCATTAATGAATGGTGTTTTCTTTTGAAGCATCAGTGAGAATTTGAACCTTCTGTAATAGTTGCATATGAGTCTCTCAGTTGTCCTCAGTGTGAAAAGATGCATCTCAAAATCATACAGTCATTGTTGAAATACCCAGAAATGCTGAAAAACCTAAGAGTTTAACTGTTCAGGACAAATAAGGCATTCATGAACAACTATCAGTAAACAACAACAACAACACAGCTGTGGATCATTCAGGTAACAACACAGTATTAAGAATCAAGTGTATGTAAACTTTAAAAAAGGGGTCATTTTTATAAATTTAACTATTATTTTTGTGAGCTTGGGTAAATGGACTATGTGTGAATGTATTTTATGTGAAATATCTTATTCAGGTCAGTACTAAATAAAAAATAACATGCTTTTTGTGTGATTGCTCTCATTTTGGTAAAATAATTAACATTTTGCAGATTCTGCAAGGTGTATGTAAACTTTTGACCTCAACTGTATTTCTTATTTATTACTAATGCATTATTAAAACCACAAGTTGTTTGTTAAGATTAGACATTATATAAATGTATTGTTTATGTTAGTTAATACATTAATGTCAACAAATGACACCTTATTGTACAGTGTTACTAAGATATTTTATTTTTGATTAAAAAAGCCATTATGAAATATTCAGATATTTAAATTGATTCACTTAGGATCTGTTTAAATATTTCAAAAAAGAATAATTCGATCAGCATGATGATGAGCTTACTGATCGTCTAATCAAACACTCTCTCTTATGCTAAAAGGAAGCATTGTTTAGATTAATTTTCACATATTTTCCATATTCAAGCAGGATATCTGAATAATTTAGATGATGCAAAACAACATGAATAATTACGAGTCTCGCCGCTTTCTGCCACCACGCATTAATGGATGTGACCAAGTTTACTTTTGATTTACATATCATGAGTGCAAAAAGCACATTTGCAAATGCATTAATCTAATGTCAATACATATTTAACCACTAAAGTAGGTCTGGAGATGTTCTGTGTATTATTATATACACACACACAGAATGCAACTTAGTGTCTTTAAAGCAATTATATATGCCATAATGTTTCTGTGTTTCACAGATTGCTTATTTCCAGGTTTAAGATAAATAATTATGGAAAGTCAGTGTAACGTCGAACGCTCGGAGAACGTGAAATCCTAAAAGCAGCAAGCCTACATTTCCCAAGTGTCTCATTAATATTTGGCACATTACTGTTTGAGATTAGAGCCTTGACTTTACAGGCCTTTACTTCTGTACACACTTTTACAGATACGTATTAAAGCAGCTTCTGATGGGACTCTCAGCCTGTGCAACTCTCCGCATCTCTCATTTCAGCCCAGATTTAATGCTCTTCTTCAGGGGAGGGGATGGAAAATAACTGTCATTAAAATATGTCATGGCAGCTGTTTACCTGCAGTGAACCTTGATTGAAGCAGGTCTGACTTTACACTGATGCCCCTCTAATCTGTATGACTGGCATGTTAATTTCCCCGACGCTGCCATTCAAAAACACAAACATGAAATGTTGGTTTTAGGTCTGGGAGCCCAGCTAGAGTGAATTTCAAGTACTTATTCAAATATTTCATTAAAATGTAAATTTTACATTGGTCCAACGCCTAGCTGTGCACAAGGCATGACTTAAGAAGTTATGAAGTTATAACACCAATCGGGGTTTTTTTTTTTTCCTTCCTGCATTTCCAACGCCAATTAACTTGCACTATAAATGTCCTTACCTTGTTTTATCTCTCCTAACCGCGTGGCAAAAAAAAAAAAAACGAACGCATCAAACGCAACAGGAGCGAGATGGCTCGGCATTGACCGGTATTGGGAAGGAAAAAAGACAGAAGCCAATTAAACATCAAGCTTCGCGCAGACTGGTAGCTAATCAATTCTCTTATCGCCACAAAGTGCAAATGCACTGATGAAAATTGAAGCTGCGCGAGGATAAAGGCGAGCGTCGAGGAATTGTAAATGAGAGAATGTCCCTAAATGCAAATGCATGATCTGGATGGTCTGTTCATCTGTGTAGCATCAGTGCATGCATACTGTGACTCCATAGACCTCGAGTCATTTTTGATGTATTAGTCAAGTATCGGGTATTTAAGATTGGAAAATTGGAGATATGAGTGTATTGACAGCAACGGTGTGTTCGCAATACATCTGGAGCATTAATATCCGAGGTGTGGGCATAACTGGAAATGGCAAACTGATTTAATCTGTCACTTCCTGACTCGCGAGCTCTCGTTTTTGTGTTTTCCTGCCAGGAAGAGACGCTCGAAGCCGGCGGTTTGCGAATTCTGGCACGTCACGTTCCGTCTCCCTTCCACTTTATTTCGATGGCGCAGACAACACTCGCCTCCTGCTTCTTTATCTACTTCCCTCTCTTTTTTCTTTCATTTTTAACATTCAGGGGGAAGATAAAATGGTTGCAGGTGGTGATGAAAATAAAAGCCATCCATCATTATTTATTAGGCATGAAAAAGATACACAATAATGTAATTTAATCTCTCAGCAGACAATTATTTCCACATATTGATAATGCAAAGCGAAAAGTGCCATGAATCCTAATATGATGTTTGCTTTTATTGGTGTATAATACAAGCAGAACAAATAATGTAATTGTATCAGGAAGAGAATGTAATTATTTGCACATGCTAACATTATAATAGCAATCTGCCTCAGACAATGGTATCATATTATTTTGCTGTGCTTAACTAGTTACAATTTGCATTTACTTATTATGTCTCAGTGGCAATAAAGCCGCCCCCTCTTGTGCTTCAAGTAGACCGCTGTTATTATTTGAACCCCCGTCTCCAACTTTTGATTGTTTGCAACTTGCTGAGATTTGAGATCATGAAAGTTTAAGTTTACACCCAGGAGGAGCGTCGTCTTTATTGAAGACTTTGATAATATCATCTCGCGTCCGACTAATTCTTTTCAGGCAGTCCTATGCAATATAGCAGAGTTTATTAAAGTTAAAGCATCGAAAACTCACTTGGATCGCTTCATACGGCTTTCTCGTGGTCTTGCGCAACTACGGGTTACTACCGCACCTACTGCACCTCCAGACTTCTCGACCCAAGGAGAAATCTGGACTACGGCAAGGGCCGTCTCATCATAATTCGTCGTGACCTAACATGCTAGAAACAAGAATCCTCCCGAAGAGCAGCCTTTAAACAGATTTTCTCGATTATTTGTAATGATTAACCATTAAACATACATTAAAAAAGCATCTTGATGCACGGACTGTCAGGGCACATCAGGCATGCGTCCTTCTCGCCCGTATCTTTAATAAAATGGTGTTCATGCCATATTGAACTAATGACCAGGAGAGTCAATGTAAAATTAGATCAAGCATCCACACTTGTGTCTCCCTGACATTATGAAAATGTTTTATTGATGACTCATTACAGGCCGTCCGGCATGAGGTGAGGGCTTTTTTTTCCCCTTCTCCCCTCTCCTCGATCCATCCTAATAGAAGATGCAAAGCCTAATAATGATAATGCCTCCTGAATAATTAATCCCCCCAAAACCCAATCCATCTCGACACGGGACGTGTACATATTTTAGCGCCTCATTTGCATATTTAGAACAAACAGCAGCACAAACCCATTAAAGGGCCAGTGCTCACCTCTTGTGTTTGATGCATAGTAATGAAGGGCTTTTGAGTGATTGGCTTTTAAGAATTAAGACGAGGGCGGCCGGATGCCGAAAAAACTCATACTGCGTGCGGCGTGCATCCTCCACCGGAGGCTAGAGCAGTGTTCTGAAGTCATTAGTGATTTGTAAATGATATTTGCTCCCTTGTGACATATCATTTGAAATGCTATTTCTAATAATAACCGATATTAAAAACAACCGGCGCACATTCCACAAATACGAACGTCTTGAGGGGGGCGCGAGCGCTTCTTAATGTCAATATGAATTGCGATTCAAAAGTGCATCTAACAAATATTAAAGACTCCCCGAGGTTTCTTCCCAACATTTAACCGTCTTTCGCCACAAAAGCCGAGAATTACAGCGACCGGGGGAGATTACGCTTCCAAATTGGCCGAGGATAAACTTGACTTGGAATGGAAATGGAAGAGCAAATTCATTCTGATATTTTGCGCTGCGCTTTCATCCATCAAGCTAAAATAATGGCATTGTGGCTGATTCCGGTTGCTGTAGCACAACGAATCAGAGGTGTGGTGATAAAGCAGCCAGCGCTCCCTTTGGCATTGTGCTCGCCATTGTCGCCGCCTCAAAACCGCTCATTTGAACTGTCACCTCCTTTCTTAATGACTCCTTACAAATCCCACCGCTTCCTGCGGTGCGTTTCCTGTCGACTTCATCGCGGGGGTGAAAAGAGAAGGGAAGAGAAAGTGAGAGAGATGCAGCAGTTGGCGCTACACTCTACGCCAGCTCAACCGGAAGCCACACCAGCGCCGCGGTCCTGTTATACCACGATCGGGGGAAAAAAACATGGGCCGCAACGCCAGGTAATGCTGCCAATCGGCAGCAGACGAAGCCCGCAGACCTGCTCTGGATACGCCACTGGTCTTTGAAATTAAAGTCAGCTTTGGTAATCCACAGAAATGGCCCCCTCAGACTGCTCTTGCTTGCAGTTTAGTTTCACCCCGGCTGGCGATAAAGCATGACAGAAATACAGAGCGCTATCTGCTAGCGGAGAAGCCTGATAGGTTCTGCCAGCTTATCGTACAACAGGCAGCTAACCTTCCTTCCCCTGTGTCTGGCCCCTGAACAGAATTGAGGAGTCAATTTACAAAAGCAGTCATGTTTGGTTGTAAATAAGACAGCGTATTCACCCTTCAAAAAAGCAACGGCAGCGAGGAAGAAAAATGTAAGTGCACGAAGCATAAAAAGTTCCGATTTAACCTCGTTTCTAGCCTCCAGTCACAACCTGGTGTAATACAACAGACCGGGAGCGTGTGTTAGCGGGAATGCATGTAAATCCAGGCCGAGGAAGGGGCTGCGGATTGACACGGATCTAGCCGAGCGGGTTTCGTCTGTACCAGGGTGGGATTAACAAGCTTAAAGAGGGCTTAAACACCATCCTCCAAGTTTACCTGTTATACAGCGTAACTTCATCAAAGGATGGGTGCGACGCTGCCTTTTAAAACCTTTTTATGTTTATTCACAGTTGTCAGTCTCGGGAATGAACTCATTTGCGGGGTTAACGCTGGTAATCGCTTCAAAAACAAACCTCAAAGTTCAGGGCGTAAGTATTATTGATGGGAAATGGACTAATGTGCGGGATTGCGCCAGTCATGTTTTGCCTAAGAAGATCACGAGTTCAGGCGCTTCTGCGCATCAGGTAAACATCAAAAGTCAGATTTCTGACGGTTACGTCTCAAAGTCTCAACCTCACAAGTTTTTGAAACAGAATGCACATTTTCTTCACCTTAAACTGCGTGGTTTATAGCAATACACTGATATTTAAATTCTGGTCAATACCAGCCAGTAATTATTTTCTTGTAATGGCCTAGCACCAATAAAAGGCTGATAATATAAATACTATGCAATAAATAAATAAATAAATATATCAAATTCCTGAAAGTGAATTTAGAATTCAGGTATCACAACAATGTAACAGTATACAGCATGGAAACTGATATAAAAAGATGATATACTGTTCCAATTTAAATATAGTAAAATGAAGTAAATTATTATTTTTTTTAAAAAAGGACTTAAGATAATATTAAAAGAAACAAATATCAGTCAATATATATGCTTATATATCTAGATAGAAAAAAAAATCTATGAAAAAGTTAGTGTTTAATATTAATAAGCATGTTTTCACCACTGAAAAAAAAAAGAAAAAAATGGGTAATTGCAACATTTTATTTCACAATTCTGACTTTTTTCAGAATTATGATATAAACTTGCAATTGCAAGTTAAAAGTTAGAATTGTGCGATATAAATACAATTATGTTAGTTATAAACTCACAATTCTCAGAAAAAAAAAGTGTCTTTTTTTCCTTCCTAAGAATGGGACATTATAACTCGCAATTGCGACTTTCTAACTGTGAGTTTATATCTAAAAGCCGGAATTGCAAGAAACTGCGAGAAAAAGTCAAAATTGTGAGATAAAAGTGGCAATTACCTTTTTTATTCTTTATTCAGTGATGGAAACAGTCTTCTATAATTTGACAAAAAGTCATCAAATAAATAAAATATTCAATATCAGTCAAGAATGTAAAACAAAAATAAATAAAACTGAATAAACCCCCCCACATATCCCTGACATAGATGGCTTTGTCATCTAAAGCTTAAAAAAACACAGAAACAAATATTGAATATGAATCAATACTAGGAAAAATAAAAATCAAACTATTTTAAGAAATATTTAATATTTAAAGGTGAAGAAATACACCATTATTATTAGCTATCTTTGTACAGGGAATAATTCTTGCCAAATACTTAGTTTCTGCATGTTAGAAAAGTGCAAGTGTGTTCTTTTTGGCCAGGATGTGGCTCTGGGCGCAGGGGCTTTAAGCACTACCTCCAAGGCTCTGCAACTAGCACTAAATTTCAGACCTTACAGGCACAAAAAAAAAGACAACCACATTTAGCTGAGGTGAAGTTAGAAAAAAATATGCAGAGCCAAGCATTTTCAGTCTCTGTTTTGACTGTAAACAAAAATCCACCAAATAAAACACTGCCAACTCAAACAAAATGATTTGGAGTTTGTTTTCTGCTTAGAGGTTTAAGAGATTTCTGGGCGCTATTTCAACGTGGGCTCGCCTAGCATTTTAGTATCTCTCAGGAACCGAGTGCCATTTTAAAAAGCACTGTATTTTGTTTTGTTTGGGTTTTGTATTTTCCTCCTAAACAATGATAACATTTTTCTGAACCGGAGTCGCTGCCAATGAAATTAATGGGAGGGTTGTCAAGTGCATACAGGAAGTGAGCTTTTTAAATAAACACATTGTTTCAAAACTAATCCACACCCTTATTGTTTACTGTTGGAGAGCACAGGCTGGGTGTGTTGTACAGACAGCTTGACACTGGCCTCCCCCAATTAATCCTCCCTGACAAGGCCATTCTGATTTTAGAGAGAGGGGGAAAAAGGAAAAGAGAAAGTGGAAACAGGGTGGGGGAGTCAATAGGCAAGTTTTCTCCTCAGATACAGTCAGGATCAATGAAACACCTTAATGACTCTGTCATCACTTGGACACTCTCAGGGGAGTTTTAGAAGCTCTTATTTACAGTTCATCACTTCTGGAGAAATCTACACAAGACAACGATATTTGCAACAGAGGCAATTATAAAATGTATCAAATTAACATACATTCAAGTTACTATATACGTACATTAAAATGTGTATAATTATAAATGATGCTATAAAAATAAAATAATATTCTGCTAAAGTATGTGACTATTAAAGTTAAAGAAGTTAAAGATAAAAATTAATGATTATTTTAAAAAAAAGTTCCTGACATTTCCAAGACAAAATACAATATAAAAAGTGGTTAATGTGCAAAGCTAATTTAAAGCCTAAAAATAGTATTGTTGGTATAAATCATATAAATAGCTGCAGAATATTGAATGTGTTAAATAAAATTTAATCTAAAAGAAAAAAATGGATTTAAATATAAATGGATAATACAAAAAATAATTCCTGATGTTTCCAAGACAATATACAATACAAAAAGTTGTAACATGCAATCAAAGAGCTATTTCTAAACAATTTAATGCATAAAAAATACTTTTGTTGAACAACAACAACGACAAAATATCTGAATAATATTACAATTATCAAATAAAATTTAAGCTAAAAAATGACTTTCATTTCCAAGAACAACATACAGTGCAAAAAGTGGTTACTTGTAATTAAAGAGCTTCCCATTTTATAATATTTATTGATTTGAATAAAACCAGTTAATGTAGTTTTTTCAGTGTATTGTAATGAGATATTAATCTCAGCCAAATGCAGTTTGTAATTTCAGAATGTAAAAGCATATCAGATAAAAAAATGCATATTATCAGTTTTATATATGTAAGTCTAATCAACACAATATCTCTTTAAGTAATATAAAAAAACTAATCTGTATGAAAATGTAATAAATGGGACCATTTAATCATCAGTAAACCAACTGATGGGAATCAATTCATCATAATGTGCAGTGTCTACAATTTCTAAATACTAAAAATGTGTATTTGTCCGTTAATTCATATACATCAGTAACACTATGACATAGATTTAGCAGGCTGCAAGTTAGTTTATTAAATAGTTTGGCTAAATTGATCATCCTTTCAACTGCCATTAAGTTCTGTTAAACTCATTTATTCATGTTTAATTTCATCCTCCAAAATCAGCACAGAAAAAAAGTGCTACAGCGAAAGGAGAAAAGGCTCGGCGCGAGCGAGCGCTATCGTCGCTCGCCGTCTGCTGTAGGAAACTACATTCACTTTGGAAAGCTTTGTTTCCATGCGCTCCAGAGTTGGCCACTCTAAAACAAGCTCGAAACCCATGAAACCTGACCTCCAACACATGAATCACAATGACCTCATCCTCCACTTCTCCTGCTTATTGCCTTTTAATGACTCCTGATTCATATTACCTTGGTATCATGGCCGACGTCTTTTCCTTCACCCTGATTCGTTTATTTGTTATTCTGATGTGGGCCAGCTCCGCTTAGCTTGAAGTCTTGTCTGGTCCTACCATATGTGCACAAATAGATGGCAACAAGAAATGAATGAAAACAAATAAAAGGAAAATATACTCATCACACGTCACCACAAACGGCTCTCCGAGGCCTTCTGTTTTCCAGCCCCGGCTCCACACGTGGCCTGACTGAATATTCAAGAGACATTTATAGGAAATAAATTAAGAGACGAATTCAAACCATATGGCGGCGGGGGGTGGGGGTGTTTGTGAAAGGTCCTGCATCAAAGCTCGCTCCGCGGATCACACCATATTAGCTCTGTTTTTCCAGTCCGGCAGAATCGGGGAAGGGAACCACAGCCGCGCTGGCGATAGGAAACATATGAGTGCGGACAGCAGACGGGGAACCCAGAACGCAGGGTTGAGGGCAAGGCGTCGAAACGCATCGGTAGAAACGATTACAGTGTGTGGGGGGACGTATGGTGGCACGGCCCTGCTGTTCGTGTGCTGTGAGTTTGTATGTGGTTCTTACATAAGATATTTGTTTAGTACATTTGGAGGGTAATATAAAGTGTCTATGACATCAGTGATGGTGCTTTGAAAGGAACCTGTCACAAAATTTGCTGGGATTGCTTGATTTATTGTTTTTCTTCAGAACTTCCTGTTCATCAAAGAATCAAAAGCAGCACATCCGTTTTCAACACTGATAATAATAATAATCTCCAAATCAGCATATTAAAATGATTTCTGAAGGAGGACATGACATTGAAGATGGAAGTAATAGCTGCTAAAAATTCAGTCATCGAAAACGTTTTAATTGTAATAATATTTCACAATATTACTGTTGTTTCTAATAAAAGAAATTTCATGATTTGATTTGATTCTGATTCACAAGCTTGCAATTTGATTCGGTTTCTGGTTTGATTCAATGTCGATTTTTTGGATATATATTAGGTACAGTACATGCGAAATCTTCTCAAGGAAAAATACATTTTAATATAATATTGTTAAAGGTTAAAATTAACTTACAAACACTTAAATTACACTTAATGAGGTTTTTATAATAATAAAGTTACAATTACACAATTATATTTCCATTCCAATTCATTTTTTGAAATATAAACATTTAAATGGTGGCAGTCATAAAAACTTTGGATTTATTCAAACATAAATTAAACACTGAAGAACAGTAAAAAAAATGTGCATGAATGTAATGTTACAATACGGATTTCGGTAAGTTGTACCCTTTCTTTTAATTACCTTCGGATGTTCATTCATGTTTATTTCGTGCTGAATCTGATATTCAATCAGAGGAGATGATTAGTTCACGTGTGCTTCGTCCTACAGCGATCTGTCACTCCACATTAAACAGCGTCACAATGGTATTTATTGTTTGAATACTGTAATAAAATGGGCAGAATTTGAAATTTGAGACTTTGTTTCATATCAAAAGTAACAAAGCACAAAGCTTATCGTGATTTATTGGATGGTAGGTGCGCTACAGTGTTCCACTGATTAACTAAACTAATCAAGTATTTGGATTTAAGAATAAATATTGTTTCATAAAAATGAGAATTGATTAAAGTCGAGAAATCGATATCTTTACCCAAAATAAATGCAGCCCTCGTGAGCAAAAGAGATTTCTTTAAAAAAACATAACAATTTTACAGACCCATATATACAGCAATTACATAGGCCCATTACTTATTTACTTGTACAAATAGTATATGGAAAATAATTTTAAACAGTTAAAGATTATTTTAAAGCTGTTAAAGTATGTGAATAATTGAGTAATTTGAAATAATTCTAGCATTTCAAAAAATGTTGAAATATAAAAAATCATTACATTTCCATTATCAAACATCAAGTCAGCCAAATATTATTTTAAACTGTATCATCACGTTGATTTAGAAAGAGTGAATTGTCATCAGTAATACCAGTCTTAAGTTTGTTCTCTGAAAACCATTTCCAATATCACTCGTTTTGTACTAGAAGAAACAACTGAGCTATTGAAGTGTTTCTGTTTGTGATTTTTTGTGAATTCCCCAGGGATCTCCCGGTAACTTCAAAGTCACCATGCATCAGACTCACTGGTTGCTTCTTTCGCATTGTATAAGTGAATGTGTTAGCTCTTCATTGTCCTATCATTGTTCTTTCTGTCAGTAGTAGAGGTCACAGCGAGTGCATGAGGGCGGCTGCTGTACTCTAGTCTATTTAGCCCATTTCTGTTTGTATAAACTTGAATCTCCTTGTTTGTGTGTCTAAGATCTGTTTGCCTATTGTTTTCATGAAGGATTTCACTCCCGCTTCATGTTTACACCTTGAAACTGGATATCTTCCAGATTCCAGTCCGATCAGATTTGCAACAGAGGTGTCGACAGACATGACTGACATGGCAATCCTGCAGCCAATCAGAGCGGGTTGCCACTGTCAGCATATCTCGCTGCAATTCAGCCGCAAACCCCAATTGCATGCATTGTTTACACTCAGCAGCCATGTCAATCACCAGAAACGGCAGTGACATGTTAATGAAAGGTGCATAGGGGCTTATAGCATCCATATTCAACACAAAGACGAGGCAGAGAGCCAAGGGGAATTAACAGTGGCTACGCTTCAGTCTAGAACCCAATAACTCACGGCCCTTAAGCGTGACTCCTCAGAACACACAAATGCAACACTTTTGAAGTTCAAAGACTTCTTAGAAGAAGGTGTAAACCCTCAAAAAAGGGGAGAACTGTTTCTAACCTGTTGATTTTGGAAGCCGTCTAGGAATAAAACAAGTAATACAAACAGACTCACTTGTCTTCATCCCCGATAAATCAACAACAAAGCTCGGCTCAATCCTGTGAGGGCTATTTTAAACAGAGCAAAACATTATGAACCCCCCCAGACTTATCTCACAAGTTTAGCCGCCCGCGAAGTTGTCGAGTCCAGATTTCTGAGCAAGTCCTTCATTAATGCTGTATATGTTAATTCCTAGCAGCGGTAGCATCAGGAAGCCTGCTGAGAGCCAGTGGGCTAGTTTACCTCAGGACCTAACGAAAATCACTTCCAGGAATAGATGGAGGGAAAGAGGTTTTCATCAAAGCTCGTGGCCTAAGGCGATAATTAACTGCTGTTTAGTTTGAAATGTGGAAGAATCTGCAGAGATGGTGACATTTATTTATTAGGGGTGCTTGCTAAGGCAAGCATCGCTATTACTATTGCTCATACTTAATGAACAAACCCTTATCCTTACATAGTAAACTTTGCATTGAATGACATCTCAGAATACATCTATATTTAAACAAATTTAAATATTAGGGTTTTTTTTAGTTTTTTTTTTTCCCAAGTATTTTTGGAATACGTTTTACAAAAAAATACTTTATTTTTTTAACCTAAAAATTCCATGTTTAATACAGTGTTACTTTCTGTTTTTTTTATAATTGTTTGTGAAATTTACTAGCAATTTCTGAGTGAAAATTGCTTTACACCAAATACACTGAATTACATTTTCACTTTTTTTTAAATTGCTATAAAATTTCTAAATAATTACAAAAACATATTTACTTTGCAACTTTGCAACCGCATTTTACCTCAAAAAAAAAAAAAAAAAGATTTCAGGGTTGCTTTCTGTTTCTTTGTAATTATTTGTGAAATTAACTAGCATTTTCTGAGTGAAAATCATTTCTACACCAAATTTGCACTGAAAACAATTCTTTAAAAATGTTCACTCAGAAATTACTATTAAATTTCACAAATAATTACAAATAAATGACAAGTAACATTGAATTAAACATGAAATTTCAATTTTTGTTTTATTTACAATAAAAATAATAATAATAAATACATTTTATTGTTTCTTTTTTTTTTTTTTTTT
>JAHKKF010384572.1:0-14122 GCA_019740295.1 Labeo calbasu | reverse complement strand
ACTTGAAATATATCAGTCTGTGTGGAATGAATGTATGCATTATACAAGTTTCACTTCTTGAATGGAATTAGTGAAATAAATCAACTTTTTGAAGATATACTAATTATATGACCAGCACCTGTATATATGTGTGTATGTAAATTCTAAAGCACTAATATAAATAAAATATAATGTAATATTATATTATTCTACCATGGTTATTATATTTATTCTACTGGCATATATAATAGTTATCTGTATAAATTATAAAACACTATTGTGACAAGGTAATGTTTATTTCATTATATATATATTTGATGTATTTTATTATCTCACACATCATGAATCTGCATTTTCTATAATGTATTTTATAATTAAAATACATATCTGATATGACTTATATAATTAGCATCAAACAAACAATATAAATCTTATTCTCAAGGATTAAAGATTAAACAAACAAAAAAGCTTGCACAACCACCAATTAGGCGGCAATATGCACAAAGTATGTAAATGACCTTTTGAACGATAGAAAAAGAAAGAAGCAGTATGGCGCGCTTTATTTCCATAGTCACTCGTTGATTTGTTGCTCTGTTAAGAATGTGTTAACCATGACGTACTCTCA
Source organism: Labeo calbasu (assembly GCA_019740295.1). NCBI lineage: Eukaryota > Metazoa > Chordata > Actinopteri > Cypriniformes > Cyprinidae > Labeo > Labeo calbasu. The sequence goes on along the minus strand of JAHKKF010384572.1, from coordinate 13,518 downwards.
GTCGAATGAACTTTCTCCCGGACCCGTTTTTGGAATCAGCATAACTCGAGTAAGCAAGGTTTGGGTTAATTAACCGAGAGATCAGAGTTTAGCAGATGGTAAATTAACCTTGCGTTCTGGAATACACCCCTGGACTCAACGTCCTGTTTACGAGGCGCTACAGAATTCAGCGTGTTTGTTCAATCTCAACAAAGTAAGGTTTCTGCAGGTCAGCAGAACAAGTGAATGTTTCTGTGTGAACCAGAGGACCAGAAAGAAGCCCCGTGAGGCTCTAGAGCCGTCCTAGTTATCCCGTGAATTCATGCTGTTTACCTCGATGGATTTTTTGGCAGGATAAAAGTGCCTGGCCCCATAAACCCTGGAGAGGTAATTCAGAGTCCCTGGACGAGAGCCAGGATCATTTTTCAGGAGGTGACGGAGGTGACGGGACCACAACAAGCCTATATGAGAGACCTTGCCTGGTAATCAACTAAAGGCTCGCTTCTTGCAAGGTCACCTTACAAAAGCAGCTCTTGATGACAGGCAGAGCAGAGCTTGAGCTGTGATGAGACTAATTAAGCGGTGTAAAAACTCTTGAGGTGTTCCCATTTCCCTTAGTTAAGCAGCAAGTGAGCACATATCCTAGAAGCTGTTTTGTCTTATTCAGGGACAACTGCTTTCATCATACGCTTATTTGCTCTTCATAAATGAATAGTAATGCCAGAGGCCGATACTTCTGAGATAACTACTAACAGTTTGATAACCAAATCAATTAACCAATGCTAGAGGAGAATAGTGAATTACCCTAATGAGACTTTGAGCTGTTCATGTCAGAAACTCCACACAACACGCAGCACGCTGGGTTTATTAGTGTCTAAATTAGCATAAATTCATATTTAGCAGATGCTAAAGAGCGACAGGACTAGTCTTCTCGAGGGTCTCGTGGCTGATTAACTTCATTAAGCGGAGCGCCGTCCCCCAGGTCTCTCTCACAGAACAGACCCGGAAGAGCACCGTCGTTTCCGCACACTCCGTAATTCGTTTAGAGCTTCAATTCCCACACGAGTCCCTTTCTTTTCAAGTATATGAAAATAAATTAGAATGGATTTAGGTCTTTCATGCTTTCTTAAGGAAATGAAGCTAGTGTTTTCACATTCAGCAAAATATAAGTAGCTGAAGGTCCTACATACATGCAGAATGAGTCTCAATCACTGACCGTGTGTAAAAACAAACATTTTTAGAAATGATGATTCATCAATTAGTGTACAAATTGCAACCCAGGCTTATTGGGAAAATGTGCTTCTATGTTATTTGAGTCCCATGAAAACAAGTCACCATAAAGACTTGTCAAAACAAGCTAAAATGGCATGCTTGCTTGGCCCAACATGTTTTTATCTCACTTTTGTTTTTGGTAAATAAACTATTAACTACTGATTCTTTTTTTTTTTTTTTTGTAGGGTTTGGTGTAAACCTGTGCCACCCACACTGATTTATGTTCAATGAAAGGTTAGATTTTTTTGAATTCTTAGAATTTTTATAGCTGTCTTTGTTCATATTTATCAAGGGGGCCATTCATTCTGACCATGACTGTATACAGGGTTCCTACACATTTTCCATTTCGAAATTCCATACTTTTCCAGACTTAGATTTCCAAACCCCTCAGTAGCTTTTCAGACCATATTTAACATAAATAGTTCATAGAGCATTATTGTCAGCTTTATATTTGGCATATAGTAGAGTCATCTGTAAATATTTGTATATGAGAGAGAGAGAGAGAGAGTTCAGATGCAAAAGCCTCTAAATCCATCTGACGTTTTTCTTTAAAATTGTTTTATTTTTTTTAATATTCTAAATATATATATATATTTTTTTTTGGTTGTTTTTCTCAAAGTGACATGAGATTTTTTGGCATGCTTACACTTTACAGTTTCTAGCTTTTACATAACCTATTTCCTTTGTGCATCACTGCCATCTATGAATAAAACAAAGCATGGATGCACATGAATTAACAGAGATCTGCTTGCTCAAAATTTTGCTTTTCTTATGGTGGTACCTCTAATATCAATCCCTAATGTCCAATTTAACACATCCTCTGTGGTGGCGGAGAAACCATGACATGAAATGTGGCATAAACGATGGCATAAAATATGCCAAGTTCAAGGGTCTATAAAAAAAAAGACTGGTACTGTAAGAAAAAGTGTTTAAAATTTGGCTTTTGTTAGGGCATTATGCCATATTTCAAGGCCAAAAAACCACACCACAAAATGCGCTGATACACAATAGGCATCTCAGTCTGCATTGAGTTTAATGGTTTCTCGTGCGCACCTAAAAGTCTGTATATTTTTTTATTTTATCAAAGGTGCCTGAGGCTGTCTGATACGGTGCTAAGAATATAGTGAAAAGAAACCGAAAATGCTTATAAAGGTGACTTGACTTGACTTATAACCTGAATTTTGCATAATGAAAAAGTGCATCTTGAATTCATTCAGTCGCATTTAACAAACACTAAAGAATCACTAAACAGCTGCCACGAAAGCTTGCTTCTTGTACGGATACATTTATTTTCATTAAATTCTTATTTTTTATTAAAAAAAACTAAATGGGGGCAAAAGTCTGGAAACAAATAATTTTCTATAATCTGCTTTCTTTTTTCCAGACCTGAAAAATACTTGAATCAAATTCCATACTTTTCCAAACCCCGCAGGAACCCTGGTATACACATATGCACACACACACACACACACACACACACGCACACACACACATTAAAAATATATCTTTACTGAGTGCAAGACAATGTTTTGAGAAACTGAAGAATGTAAAGCCCCCACACAAGCCAGCCACACAATTCCTTATTTATAATAATCCAGAACAACGGTAAAACAATATGCGTGTGTGTGTGTGTGTGTGTACATGCTGTGAAACAGGCAAAACCTTCTCTGTGCACATAAGAACACTGGCGTGTATTGATTGGTGTGCATTTTCAGCTTGGGAACACGATCATCTGAAATCACTCCCATCATGAGCAGCAGCGGCTGTGGTCCAGAGTGAGCGGCTCTGACGGGGTTAATGCGCTGATAACAGCGGCGCTTCTCCAGACAGAACATCCTCACTAAAGCTTCCCACAGGCCTGACAGAGACAAACACCTCAGGACGCTTCTCTTCAGACACTGAAGTACTATCTTCAAAAGGACACAATTAAATTCTCTTTCTCCTGCTCAGACAGGAAGAGCAGTGTGTTTAGTGAAGAAGCTACAGCTCTGTTAGACTTTGGCACAAACAAACACACACACCTCGAGGTGCAGGAAGGATCTTTGTTTGGAATGGCTTTCTGATGCCATTATAGAATAAACACAGTGATTCTGCACTGCAAAAGTGGCTATTTAAATGGTTAAAATCGTGTTTAAGACCAGTGAAATATGATACTCATTTCCACTGAAACATGACACATAAATAATAAAGAAATCAGTTATACCAGCAGCTAAATATAAATGATATATTATTATATGTATGTAAAAACTGCTTTATCAATAATGATACAACTACCTGGAAAACAGATTTTTTTTTAAGTTACTGATACTGAATTGTGTTGAAACCCTGTCATGAACCAGGTGATGCAGAAAGGAAAGAGCATGGGTTTTGTGCTTGTAGTCATATTATGTTATAAAATAAGCTAGGGGCAATGTCAGCATCGCTGTATTTAGCAGTGCCCAAGTAGTAGTAATGTGGCCTAGACGTTGTGAGCGCTGTAAATCAGCACTATTAGCCGTAACTTACACACAGCAGCTGTGTTCGGCCTCTAGTGACTCATGAATCAAACCTGTGTGATTCACTCAAACGCTGAAGATCCGTTTCCCAGTCAGTCGCTGCGATGTGTGACTGATGCAAAGCCCTCCAGCACCTGTCGTGCCGTTTTTACTGCTTCATCAGTAATTACGACATGAACCAGGTGGCCAAACTGGCACTGAAACAAACACTACGAGAACTCTTGCCAGACAATATGCCTGTTTGGTGCAAACAAACTGTGCCAGTTTTTGAAGGAAGTGATCATTTTTGCTGCTCTCACGGATACAGCGGTGTAAAGAGTAACTCAGAACTAAATGTAAGTAAAGATAGTGATACCTTACAGTGCAAATGACTCCGTTACAAGTTACACGACGCCAATAAAAAGTCTTAGTGGCTGATTTTAGCAGTAATGAAGTACTTTACTCATACTGGATAAGGCTCAAAGATGCCCTAGTCATCAAAACCAAGGAGATACGCCAGTAAAAAATAAGAAACAGTTGTTTATTACCTCGAAACTGCAATAAATCAAGGTTGACACAACAGCCTCCTAAACATCTACAAACTCTCAATTCTCAGTTAAACTTAAGTGCTCAAAAAGGGCATCATATTATAATAGTTTTTTTTTTTAATAAAAAAATTGGCATATACAAAGCCAACCAGTTTTAAAACCAACCATTAAGTTACTTTTTTCCTATTCACTTATAAAAACAAACATTAAATTCAGATTCACAAAGCAACATGTTTAAATAATAATCGGTAACACTTTCGTTTAGGGACCACTTTTCACACTTAACTAGTTGTTTATTAGAATGCATATTACCAGTGTAGGAGCCTATTTTTGCTTAGGTTCCACAACAAATATGTTTAATCGTAGTGCGTGTCAGTTTTGTTTTGGATTGTTTGTATTTGTAAACGCACTTTATTCATATGTACAATTTAGACAAATATTCTGTATTTTACATAATATCATAAATTCTGTATTTTGCATAAACAAAATATGTACTATGTTAAAATTGTGTACTGGCTCTTTAAGAATCGTGTCTGTGAAGTCACACAGTTTTCTTTACCACATCAGTAATATTTGAGATTTAGGATTATATTTTGTTCATTTGATTGTATTTGTTTTATTTATCGCTCAGTGAAGATTAAAAGACGATTTCAGACAAGAAACACAGTACATCGATTTCTTTACCGGATACGGAGCAAGTAAGAGTAAAACTGAAACTGAAACAAAAATGCGCACTCACAACCAGTGCTGGGGAAAGTTATTTTTAAAAGTAATGCATTACACTATTGCATTACTCCCTTAAAATATAACCAACTGCATTAGTTGTTTTTAATGGAAAGTAATGCATTACATCAATCTGCCACGACTTTTTCTCATGTAGGCTGGGCTTGCTTGTTTGTTCTATTTTAGGCAAACGTAGGAATGAAAAGATAAATGAATAAGCGTCAGGCTGAAGGAAATGTAAATTCACATCTGTACAGTTGAGGACGCAGCTCCAACAAACCCTTCAGCTGTGCTGCCTTTCTGGATTACACGAAGAATAAGTTCAACACTCTTCAGCACTTCTCTCAACATGAGAAAACACCACATTTTAGATCCCTTAATCCACCCCATACCTACATTTAACAACCACCTTACTAACTATAAATGAGCAGAAATGAGGAGTTTACTGAGACAAAAGTTGTTGTAGCTAATAGTTTGTTTACAGTGAAAATTGGTCCTCAAACCAAAGTGTGACCTTATAATCAAATAGACACCTCTGATAACAACGGCCCATTTAATGTTGATAATGTCTGGGATGACCAATATGCACAGACTCACTCCATATGTATTTGTCCAAATACAAACCTTTTTCATGTCTGGCATTTCTGGACAGATTATGAGTGGAAATTCTGAGCTGATTCTCAAACGTCGCTGCCAAAAGTTCTTATTCTGTGCCTGCTTTGGAGAAACCAAGATAATTTGCAGAGCAAGAGTCTGTGAAAATGCGTGACTGATAAATTATGGCATTGTAATGCCGAAAAACTGGAGCAGGCAAGCACTTTTCCAGCAGGAGAAGATGATGCTGGGTGTGAGCCCATGCAATTTTACACACTCTCTGTGAAATTATTTGGCGTGGCAGTTGAGTCCCATCAAAATACTGCCAGCTCTACGAAAACCGAGGAGAACTGACATCCAAATGTGTCGGTGACATGTCAAATATACTCAGAGTGATGGCAGCGGGGCCGACCTGAAATATTAATATGTGTCAGAGGGTTTTCACACTGTCGTTCTCCTCTAAGGAAAAGCGGTTTATTGAATCTCGAAGGCTTGACGTGCCCCTCCAGGTTTTATGAGAAAAACATGAACACTTTTATTTATTAAGAGACTGACCCTTCTGTGTTATCTGCTTTCTGTGTCACACAGAACATAAACAGCTAAAAATACGTTTGCATTTTTAAATGCACAGCGCTGCACGCGTTCGGCTCAAGCCGATTCTGCCGTTTAAAAAAAAAGGGTTTCTCCACTTCTGCTTGTTTGTAAGTCGTTTGGATGAAAGCGTTGGCTGTTGTTTCACATGTGCTGCTAAAGTCCTCCTAAACTCTGAATCTGGTTTCTGTTCCCATCGTGCTGCGGGTGTCATGAGCCGAAGGATTTTCTTCATTAATCGGACAGAGTAGCAGTTTCCCTATAATGAATCCAATAACAGTCTTTTGCCAGGTCATTGGAATTAACCAGAGTCCACTTCATTAATTATTAAGAGGTCCGCTATGATGTGGCTTCTAATGAAAAGCAATCATTCATTACTCTCCATGTGGGAGAAGGGGTTATGGGTCTAAAATGAAAACCAGTGCTGGCATTGTAATAGAAACTCATTCATACACATCCAGCACACATTTAACATGCTCCTCGTCAAAGAAAACAACCAAAAACATCCAGTTCTAGAAGAAAAATGGTTGGACGTTTTCCTCATCATCTCATTACTGCAGCGGGAGCTGTCCATTTACAAGATGCCCCATTCAGACTCTTTCTGTGTAAATAAGGGACATGAATCATGGAAGACTGATGGAAGTCGATTACTGCGGGTATTTCTGAATATCTCACACTAACACCCCAGAGACCGCTAACAAATTCAGCCTTCAGCTTTCTGGGACGGAGTGTGCAAGCTTGCATTCTAAGTAGGATGAGGTTTAGCATGCAGTCCATAAAGCAGCCCGCCGTCCCCCATCCCGTCTCGTCTTCTTCATTCACACTGAGGGTCGTTCCTGCTGTGCATACATGTTTATGCCTCCATTATGTGTTACATCATTGACACACACTCACGCACGTACGTACAGTACTGTGCCAAAGTCTTTAGCTGGAAGTAAAATCTGTAAATATCCAACTTCAGCTCACAGACAGTTTGTCATTTTTGTCATCAGCACAGTTTGTTAATTTCTGCATAGCATTTTTGTTTGATAAATGGAGTGGAACACAGAAAATTAAGTTATACCCAGGCCTTTAGGCATGTTGGATTTTACACTCAAAAATAAATAAATAATCTTTTGCCATTAACTGTAATAATTCAGTAAAATGTTTGTATGCATAAGGAGTTTGAAACAGAAATGTAGACGGCAAAATGCTTCTGTATGCTTTTTATATTTATATAACTTAACACAGTTAACTGAGTACCGTTTTTTTTTTCAGATATCAGCATATAACATATTAAACAATATTTTATTCAAGTTCAGTTAAGCAATAAGTAACTTACACGTTAGAGATAATATTGCTTGTTTTTGCTCAATTTTGCACACGAAAATAGTTCCAAACAAAGATCACAGCACTGTTTTGTGTCTCTGAGCAATGGACGCTGTTTACTTACTGAATGAATCAGCTTGAAGGAATCGGTTGATAAAATTGATTCAGTGATTCACTCATTAACACAGTCAAATGCTTTGTTCCTGAATGAATCAGCAGTTTGAATGAATCGGTTGAATCCCAATGACTCACTCATTAACAGTCACTTACTGCCACCTACTGGCAGTTTTAATTTCACATTTCATCTGCTTTTTCATGTCTTAAATTATTTCAAATATCAGTATTCAAAGGTTTATGTTAAAAACAAAACATTAGGCCTATTTATGCATCTGTAACTGCAGATACATTAAACTGTGTAAAACTGTGTAAATACATTTAAATGCTATAATGTCTAAATGTTTTCTTATGTTGGAATGAAAGACACTAAGTACCAGAAGTGCTTCTTATACTTACCCAAAAATACGAAATGGAAGAAAGAGTTAAAACTGAACACAATCTTGCTACTCAAGCTTTGTATGAACATTTATATATATATATATATATATTTGCTTCTTTTCCATTTTGCATTTACTTGTACTTCTACTTTCAATACTTAAGTACGTTTAGGATTAAAAACATACTTTTTGTACTTAAGTACAATAAATATCACATACTTTAAGACTTTTACTTAAGTAATATTCTATTCTAAACCATGACTTCAACTTCTACCAAAGTCATTTTCTGGTATGATATCTGTACTTTTACTTAAGTATGGCTTTCAGGTACTTTATACACCACTGCTCATCTGGCGGCGCGTTGTCAGTTTCTCTTTGCTCTGCGATGTGTTTTTCACTGCGTGAATATGTGTGTGGCATGACAGCAGCATGGCTTGCGCCCAACTTAGCACAGTAACTAAGGTGGGCGCATCTTTGCGAAAGGTCAGTTCCTTCTCTGAAGCTCTGAAATGTTATCCGCAGTCGCATTCACAATCAAAAATGATGCCAAACGCCATTGGTTCCCACATGAGTCACAACTGAATGTGACATGATGGTTCTAATACGCAGAATGGAGAGTGAGACTTCAGGGCTTCGGGGGAAGGGAAGATGCATTTTAAAGGTGAACTACTTGTACTTATCAGTCCATCACCAACGAAGAGATGTGTATTATTAAGCGCTCGGAAACTCGAGGTGAGGTCGAACTGTTTTTCTGTTGCCATTTACGATCCTTCGCTTGCTGCATCTCCCCAACACACGCATTCTTCTCAAACATTAATGCACAGACGGCCTGTACAATTTGGCAATATAATAAAGCTACTTAATGCACTTCCAGAGTGCTCAGACCTGGATAAGTAATGTCCTGTGATGCCCTCCGGTCTGGCAGGCCACGCTACTCCTTCGGTTTTCCCTCATTAAAGGCAGACGACTCGTCTTGAACCCCCACTTAACCATGCCAGAGATTAATTGAATCAGAAGCCTCTCTCGAACGATTAATCTCTACGCCGGACAGTGAAGTCTGTGCCGCTCACTGACCTCACGAGAGTCTTCATGTACATACAGTAAGTGACACATGCATGATGTTTAGTGACTGTTGTGATACAAGTGGCATCTCCAGACACGTTAATAGGATTGACTCATACACGTAATGCAGTGCAAAAATAGCATGACGCTCTGGGCCCTGTTGCGTTACATAGCTGCTGATGCGAACGAATACTGGCCAACAGATGCACTCGTTAGTCACGAACTGTGACACCAGAACAGAGCATCAGCTTCAGTAACTACACTTAGTCAATTATATTTCAAAAGGAGAAAATACATACTTCTTATTCCTTACTATATCTACACATCTAGAAACGTAGATACAGAACTAGAAACAATCCACCCATCCGCTTTCAATACATTTGACTTCAGTGTGAGTATGATGACCCTCGACAACTCCAACGTCGGACTATAAAATCAACAGCTGTCACATTCAAATGGTAGCGTTTGGGATTCAGGATACTTTCTTCATTTCATGAGTCTTTTGCTAAAGTCATAATATAATAAAGTCAAATATCAGTCATAAGCCACAACAGATTACAGGACGAAACCCAGCGGTCTGTTTAGGTTCCAGAGATCCACTGAACTCTTCACACGCAGACATTCAAAGGCTGGAATCGCATACAGCAGATTGTGAAGTCCAGCAGTGACAGTGCTTCAGATGGTCACTGGCTGCAGATGGACACAAATAATTGTTTTCCTCCACTGAAAGGAAAGAATCAACCTTCCGTTTCCAGGGAAAATGGACTCGACAGAATCCTATTACCAGGAAATTGGTTCGTGATTGAACCTTAAAATAGATTTTTGTATTTTATATTAGAGTCAGAAGAAAGAGCAATGGTGTGGTTGGTAAGAATGCCAGCGTGCTTTAATGAGAAGTAGCTTTCTCATGTGGTTCAAGTGGATAAACGGTCAATAGCAGGTCATTAGCAATGTATTCATTAAACTTTCATTACGCAATTATTCATTCAGTACATGGCTTGGTGGCCAGTGAAGTACGGTGAGCGTTTGAGCACAATTCAAAAGGGTGGCATTGAGAGCGAAACACTGCATTGTCCTGAATGATGAGGGCGAGGAACACACGATCTGGGGTGTAACAGCACACCTGTAGAAATGCAAGCGTCCGTGAACATCAGTAAGAGACAATAAGAGCATTCCTACCGCTGAATCCAAACACAGCGTTTACATGAACGCTCAATAAAGTGATCGGATTGATGTGTGTGTTTTTATGTCACGAGCTTCAAATCGGATTTCATCCTGTGACATGCTCGCACCGCAGGAATACGAGTTTCCAGCAGTTTTTGCATACTAACCATCCTCCTTTTCTTTGTTTTAAAAAACAGACTTAATATTTATCTATTTCAGGTCCTAATTAGGAGACGATGAGCACATGAAGCCTTGCGCAATGAATCGCCCATTCCCGTGCCCAAAACAAGACGTCTGTAGATTTTGAGACTTTGAAGCAAGCGCTTGAGGGAAGACGCAGACCTGCAGCATGAGTGAAAAACACAACATTCACAACAGTCACTTATTATATTCAATAACATCAGCTCATTTTTCTGATCAAGTGTTTACGTGTCCTATCAATCAGAATGGAATCGGTTTATCCCACCAATGCTACTCTCATTGAAGTGTTTACATGAAGCATTTTCATTCAGATTGGACTTTTAAACTGATTGTAATCGGAATACAGTGCTCCATGTAAACGGCCCTACTGAGACGAGCTGAAGAGATCGACGCCGTGAGCGCTCTCATTCTCGCTTTACAAACATTTTTGCTGAATCCGTCTCATTACAGTGTGGAAGTGAAGTGAAAGTAATGTTAATGAATGTTGCCATCAGTGCCGCACACCAGGCACGAGCAACAGAGACGGCACGCCATCGCATCCTACCGCACGGCTCGCTGATTGATGAATTATGCCTGTTCTGTTCGCTGGACTCAAACGCTGCTGTGCATGTGAAGGGAGAAGGTGTTTTCCGCTTTAAGTCGTGGCGAAAATGTGATTCTCTAGCGACAATTTCAAACACTTCTCGTTCACAGAGGCCCACACGCTGCCCGTCCCTCATGTGCTTGTTTATTCAGTGTTTTGGCTCATTAGCCGCATGCACACGACCATCACGAGCTGAACCGTTTCGGTAGCAAATTGGCTCGTAGAATGTGTTTGTCACTCCAGTAAATAATCAAACTCGGTGTACAGAACAACATTAAACAGTTTGTGACAAATGCGTTCAGCATGAGGTCATTAAAACATTCTGCATCATTTACATTTCTTTCTCATTTCAAATAAAGAATGCTCTCATTTCTATGCTACTTCTGCATTCCCTTTACATTAAAGTTGTAAATGTGGCAAAACTACTGCGTGCAGAATCACTGGCATGGACGCGCACTAAAAAGAGCCAAGGTGCTGTACGACAACACTGAAATATAAAACGGTATGAAAGTACTAAAACAAACAGAGAAGTGGAAGAGTTCAGGTCAGGCAGCAGCTGACGGATCGCTGCGCTTAGCTGTTCATATTGCCATTCAGACAAACAGCTGAAGATTACAACAGAGCTCCAAAGCACAGGGCGCAGAACACACTGAGAATGCAGCGAGATGCAGAAGCACACAGGCCTTCGTCTGCGTGAAGTCAGCGTGCGGTATTCGTTCTCAAGGGAGGTTATATGAGGTAGAAAAAACAGAGAATGAAAACGGCAGGCTTTTATTCAGACGAGTTACTGCTCTGTTGAAATAATCATTAAAGAGTTTGGAATGAAGCGAGAGGATGTGAGGACACACCGCAAAAGGAAAATGCTGGAAAAAATAGGTGTGTTAACATCGGTTTAACGCTCTGGTTAAGGCCTCTTTCAATCCTGGGCTATGAAGATCTGCTCCACCGCGAGCACTTTATAGATACGCAAACCACGCGATGCTTCCTTCATTAACGCTGCCTTTAGTTCCAGCATCTGAGGACAACAGTTGACATCAACAGTAAACAACTTAACTAGAGTCAAGAAGTTCTGAAGATCCCAAAAAGATCCCTGAATTTCCCAAAAGTCCAGTCAAGTTTATTTCTGTGGCTCTTTTGCCAGTACACATGGTTTCTAAGCAGCTTTACAGCTCATGTGTGTATCAATGCTTAAATGTTATTAGACACTAATCTCTTAGTAGTACACAAACTGAAACGTGCCATCTTCACTAATAGGACCACAAAACCAATCACCTGAACTTAAATGTCATGTAAGGTCAAAATCTCTTTGCCTCACATGTGTGTCCTCCTACACGGTGAATGGCTTTTGCTTCAAATGTCCTGTCATCCACAGAGTGGAAAATCTCACCTTCAGATGGAATCGCACACAGCGTCAAACCCTCCGCTAGTGACGATCTGAGCTGCGATCGTCAGACACTTTAAGAGCCTCCAGAAAAGAATCAGCCGTTGTTGAAACATTAACAACACTTTGAGACAGAAGTCGACTTTCTTTTGGCAATAAAAAACATGTAGTTGTAAAGTTAATTCTAGTTAGTAGAGCGTCTAAATGGATTACCGAAATAATACGTAACCAAAGCATTAACTGTAACTGAATAGTTATGAACGTTACGAGTTTCCTTTACAACAAAGCGCATGATGGAGGAGTAGAGTTCAAGCAGTCCTTTCTTAATACACCCTCAAGGGGAAACCAAGAAGGGTTACAAACAAACATTACCAAACAATCAAGTTGGCAGGATGTCACAGCTGTTCTTGCGTCCAGTTTGGTTTTCTTTTACGTCTTACTATCAGCCATGCTTATGATAATTAAAGGGCTGTTTATATATCTGCTAACTGTTTACGAGAAACACACATGTAAGAGGCTGACATTTAGCTGAACATATTTTAATTAGTGACACAAAGTCTGCATTTTAAAATCTTTATTTGAAGGTGGCAAACTCTTAGCTAAAAACTTTAACTGCTATTTAGGAGAACTCTTAGTGCTAAGATAAAATGTGATCCTGGACCACAAAACCACTTACAGTGTTAAACAGGAAAATAGTGTAATAATAACAAACAAACAAAACAAAATCCAATTCTGCTGTAAAGCAGCTCTAAAAAGAGGACAATCGTAAACGATTTTTCAGTTAAAGTCAGTTCATCGTTGCTTCAGTGACATCATCCTCCAGCTCAGTTCGGTTCTCATCCACTAAAGGGCAGCCGTGGCCTAACGGTTAGGGAGTTGGTCTTGTAACCGAAAGCGTTCCAGCGCCCTCTCCACCCTCAATACCACGACTGAGCTGAGTCCCTGCACCATACTTGGCCACACCTCACGTCCTGTCCTATAGTAAATGTATTATTTATAAATGGCAGCCGTTGCTCTCTTTCTGTGGTGTAGATAGTGACAGGAACCAGAACTAGGGATGCACCGAAACGTATCGGCCGAAATGCTTGCGCGTTTTGTCAGTAAAGCCGGTTCTGTAATCAGCGGTAAATGCCATCAGGTGCGT
>JAHKKF010384559.1:0-14192 GCA_019740295.1 Labeo calbasu | reverse complement strand
AAAAAAAAAAAAAAATTGGTATGTAATATGTGACCCTGGGCCACTAAACCAATTATATGGGTCAGTTTTTTGAAATTGACATTTATACATAATCTGAAAGCTGAATAAATAAGCTTTCCATTGATGTATGGTTAGGATAGGACAATATTTGTCTGAGATACAAGTATTTGAATATCTTGAATCTGAGGATGCAAAAAAAATCAAAATATTGAGAAAAAGTTCTTAGCAATGCATATTACTAATCAAAAATTACGTTTTTATATATTTAGGATAGGAAATTTACAAAATGTCTTCATGGAACATGATCTTTGCTTAATATCCTATTGATTTTCGTCATAAAACAAAAATTGATAATTTTGACCCGTACAATGTATTGTTGGCTATTACTTCAAATATATCCGTGGTACTTATGACTGGTTTTGTGGTCCAGGGTCACATATTTATGTTTTATTTTAGCATTATTTCAATTAGCTTTAATTAATAGTCTTCGTTACCTATAACAACACTCTCTCAAACCTGCAGTCACCTGTTCATTTACGATCCGTGACTTAGTTATGATGTAATCTGTTTGTTATCAGAGCACTCACTTCCTTTTGTAGTATAGTCTGGTCAGATTGAAAGTTCAGATAAACGATATGACCTTGACGTTCTGGTTAATCGGTTTGTAATCTCAGATACCACACCGAGCCACCCCTCTCAATCTCCGGCGGTGCAGAAGAAGATCGCTAGCAGCTCGTCCTCACGGCAGAAGGACAAAGTGAACAAGCGGAACGAGAGAGGAGAGACGCCCCTGCATATGGCCGCCATCAGAGGAGACGTCAAGCAGGTGAAGGAACTTATCGGGCTCGGAGCGGATGTGAACGTCAAAGATTTTGCAGGTGAGACTGTTTTATGCACACTTTTTTTCATAATAACAAGCTGTCTGTAGTTTATTTTCTTGTTTTAAGGAATTAAAAAAAAAAGTAATTTGATTACGTAACAACAGTTATGTAGTTGTAAAAACCCTGTAAAGCTTGAAATATGAACTCGTAGTCATTTTTTGTTTGTTTTAAATGGTATACACTAAAAGACCGTTTACTCCCTAAAAAAAAAGTAGGAATGTAGCAGATTGTGTGCAACAGCAAAGTTTTGATCATGGTGATCATTTAGAGGCCTTAGAAATTTGTGTATCCTGTGTGATGCAGTCTTTTTAAAGTTAGAAGTTTTCCATTTTTCCTTCCAGTTGTTGATTCTCGTGAGCTCATATTGGTTTGTCTTTTTCGTCAGGTTGGACGCCTCTCCATGAAGCTTGTAACCTTGGTTACTACGATGTGGCGAAGGTTCTGATTGGTGCAGGAGCGGAAGTGAACACGCAGGGATTGGACGACGACACTCCGCTTCATGACGCCTCCAGCAGCGGACACAAAGACGTGAGTTTTTACTTTAAATGATGACTGGTTGAGCGTGCATGAATGTGGACCATGTGTGTCCAAACTAATATAATTTATTTGCTACAAATAAAATTAACACTTAATTTACATAATAAAAAAATAGGTTTCAAATGAGGCTGTGGGTAAAAAATTTAGAGCACTTTTTTTGTTAAATGGGCGAGTGGAGACATTCGGACTGATGATTGATATTCTCAAAACGGCCAAATATCTGTTGCAAGAAGTAATTGTAAATCTTTCTGATAATCTGATTCACCCGTGTACCTTGTCTCTGTCATGTTTTACCAAACCTTCATAGATTGTGAAGCTGCTCTTGCGTCATGGAGGCAATGCCTTCCAGGCCAACAAGAGAGGGGAGAGACCGGTTGATGTTGCTGACTCTCAGGAGCTTGAGCAGTTACTCAAGGGAGAGATCCCACTGTCTGAAGCAGAAGAGAGCTCTTCAGGTACGAGACAGTTGGCTGGAGATTTGCCAGTGCTGTTGCTATTGGCATTTCCTTTGAGCTTTTTATTTTCTTTTTTCCGGGTTAAATGCAAGCTCTGTCAGCATTTGTTTCATGCTGTCAGACATGCTGAGCAAACTCTGATGCAGAGTCCAAGTCAAGTCAAATCTATTTCCTTAAAAGTTTTCTGCATTCTATAGGTTTGTTTTATCAACGATTTTGCATGTGGTTTTATTTTATATGCATTGTGGCAGATGCTCTTATCCACAGCTTTTACCACAGAAGTCTTTCTTTTCTTACAAATTTGATGTCCTAGTGTATTACTAGTGTAACATCCTTTTTTCCATTATTTTGCATGCCACAGAATCAGAGGACCCACCTTCGGTAAATCCATCCAGTGTAGACGAGAATATGGAGTATTCTGATGGTGAAAAAGACTCTGACAGTAAATCGACCACAGTGAAAGCCTCATCATCCATGTCAGGGCTGGATGAATATGAGTTTAAGGATGAGGAAGAGGAGGAGGACCTCAGTAAGGCACTTAACGACCGACACATCCTACGGCGAGAGCTACGGCAAAAGGAGAAGGAGGAGAAGGAAAGGAACCACTATGCTTCCAAACAAGGCAGCAAAAGCGACCAGTCGACGCCGACGTGCAAATCTAAAAAAACAAAGGCATCCCGTGTCTACTGCAGTTCAGACAGTTCGAGCGATGAAGCCGAGGTGCCGATGGAAAGAAGGAACTCGCCCACCAGGTCAGTCAGTGTGGATGGTCACAAAACGGACGGTAGGGCGAAGAAAGAAAGCTTGACTCTCACGCCAGTGGAACAGAAAGAAAAAGGCAAACAGAAGAAAAAGAACAAGAGCCAAAGCAAAAACAAGGAGAACCAGGAAGTCCGAGAAGAAGGGAAAGAGAACAGCAAGTCCCTTCTGTTTTCCTCGGCAACTGTGTCCGACAATTCTGACAAGGGCGTCAGGGAAGAGGACTCGTTCAAAATGTCATTCAGTACGAAGGATGACACATCAGTCCACCTCTTTCACCTGTCTGTAGTCAAGTCCCCAAAGCTGAACCACAGCCAAACTGACAAGCAGACAACTCCACTGAAACAGGAAAACGCTAAGACTTGTGTTTCGATTGCTGATGGATCCTGTCCAGGAGACGGCGTCAAATACAACCACTACACGGAGTCTGACTTCTGCACAGAAGGTTCTAGCAGCAAGAGTTGCAAGCACAAGGAAAAGAGCAAACATCACCACAAAGAGCTTAACTTGGATGGCGATGACGGCAGTTGCAGTCCTTTCAAAGACAGTAGTCTAAGCAACAGTATGGACAGTTCTGAGGCTGTCTTCAGGAAGACTGACAAAGATGGGAAAGTTGTAAAAAAGCACAAGCTGAAACCCAAGGAGAAGGAAAAGTATAGGAAGGAGTATGAGGCTGAGAGGAATCGGCACAGGCAAAAAGAGCCACGCAAGGACGGGCATAGGAACATGGAGTTTGATCGGGAGTTTTGGAAGGAGAACTTCTTCAAAAGTGATGAAAATGAAGAACTCACAGGCAAATGTGAAATGCCTGCTGGCGGATCTCCTCCGAAGTCCTCAGACTCATCGCCTGTTAAAGAGGAAAGAGGGGTGTCAAAAGACAAACATTCAAGCAGTAGCAGCAGCAAGGACAGAAGGCCAAAAGAGGAGCGAGAAAAGGACAAGACCATCAAGAAAGAGAAAAAAGAAGTGCCTCTTAAAGAGGAACGGGGAAAGGACGGAAAAGTAGATGAAGTTGATGACCGGAATGAGGGTCTTGGCTCTGGCCGAATACCTGACAGCTCACTGCACAGTTCAGGAGTGAAAGAAGAAGTAGATGATAAACCAATCACTGGCAGTTCAGCTGACCAAGATCAACTGGAGTCTCCAGAGAAGAACTCTCGAGAGAAAAATGATAAGAGACCACCAACAAAGGATCGGGAGTCTGAAAAGTCTGATAAGAAACATGCAGATAAAGATAAGAAAGTAAAATCCGAGCATTTAGCTGACAAGCCTGAACCTCACAACTCTACAGATCGATGGAAAGAAAAGGAGAAATTAGCGAATGTTTCACATTCACCCAATGATAAGAGCCATAAAGAGGGTGACAAGCTTAAAGCAATGTCTTTAATGAAAAAGCATGAAGAGAACAAGAAGAATAAGGACAAGCTTGACAAAAGAGCTGAGAAAGAACACTCCTCCGGTGACCACAGAGACAAAGATAAAACAAGTTCTGAAAAGAAGGGCAAAGCCCCCGAGAAAACCACTGAACATGGGAAATCTGACCGCAGTAAAGAAAAAGAACGGGACAAAGATTCTGACAAGAGAAAAAAGGAGAAATCAAAAGAGACCACCCCCTCTTCCTCATCCTACTCCAATCTAAAGTTGTTATTGGAAGAGAAGAAAGGCTACGTTTGTGAAAACAACAAGGTTGTTTCCTCCAAATCAAAAGAAGAGGCAACCAAGCCTCTAGAGAAAGACAGGGATAGAAGAGAGAGGGATCGAGAGTCTGAAAGGCATCGAGACCGCGAGCGGGATCGACACAAGGAAAAGGACAAGGATCGATCCCAGCTGAACAGGGATGGCAAAATCAGCAAGCCGAAACCAAGCGAGGTGGACTCCAAATCTAAGGTTACACCTACGCTAAAGGATACTCGTCCCAAAGAGAAGAGGTTGGTGAACGACGACCTCATGAAGACCAGCTTTGAACGCATGCTCAGTCTCAAGGACCAGGAAATCGAACAGTGGCACAGGAAGCACTTAGAGAAAATCAAGCAGAAGGAACGTGAGCGGCTAAAGCAGCGACCAGGAGTTGACCCTGGGAAACAGAAAAGCAAGGAAAAAACAAAAACGTCCTCTTCGTCCAGTGAGCCTTGTCTAACCAAGGAACTAACTCGGTCAAAAAGCTCAGAAGCACCAGATGGGAACCGTGAGAAGGTTTTGAAAGATGCCACCAGTGCAAGAACGCTCTCACTGGATGCGAAAACCTTCGGGAAGAATGGACCAGTAATAGAAAACAATCTCAGTCGATCTCCGAGACCAGAGAGTGAAAAACCTGGCGTAATGTCAAGATCAGTATCCATGATCTCTGTTGCAAGTTCAGAGGATTCCTGTCAAGCAACTATACTGACACCTAGACCAACTGAATATGATTCTGACATGAACATTGAAGCTTCAGATTCCCAGCCACCGTTCCTGCAGTCTTCCCTCACTGTACAGTCCTCCAGATCACCTACTGTTCATGATAAAGATACCAGCAGTCTTCCTGAAGCGGCTCTTTGCAATCGAACACCATTATCAAGCAGGCATGCGTCCCCGTGCTTAAGGGCTATTCTGGATGAAGAAGCCAAGGTGCCACCAGCTGAAACTAGACTCACAGAAGAGTCTCAGATAATCAGTATTGCGCCACAGCCAAGCAGCGAGCAAGCTTCGGTTCATCCGACCGAGATTAGCGTGCCCCCTGTTCAGGAGACTCGGAGCAGTCAAAGTCTTACTAGTGCTCTTCCAGACAGCGAAAATCTGACTAGCAATGAAGGTGAAGGCATCACTCCTGCTTGTCAAGTTCAACCTTCCTCACACTTACGAGAGTCTAGTGCTAAAAATGTAAGTAACAGTGTGTTCCAGACCCATTTGCAAGAGCAGAGCAGTTCTTGCAACACTAGTACTCAAGCAGAGCATGCAAGTCTTGCTCAGCCTGAAGTCCCTGGTGCCGGAATGACAGAGGGATCAAACAAGGAGTCCTCTCTAGCTGTTGTGTCACAAGTTGCATCATTTCAGTCTTCTCACACACAAAATTCATCTGACACCAATGTACTTTTGAGTTCTAGTAGTCAGCAATTGGAAACTGTCTCCGTTTCCAATAGTGAACAGACGTTGACAGTGGACTCTGGTTTGAGGCCAGAGCAAAGAGAGAAACCCTTAGTTGTTTCTGAGAACAAAGTGGACAAGAGTGAAGAAAACGTCGGCAAAACAGATTGCATTCCAAGTACATCTACTGGTTCATGTAGATCCAGCTCTGAAGAAACTACTAAACCACTGCTGAGATCAACCAGTGTCCAAGAGGACATGGAAAAGAGTGACGCAAGAGTGCAAGACGAAAGTACCTCAAGGTTCTCCAGTGAGCCATTGGTTACAACTGACGTTCAACCAGAGAAACAAGAGCAAGGCATTCATGCAGCTTCAGCAACAGATGTGTCCTGCTGTGCCAGTCCGGAAAGGATCCCTGAGGAGCCCATGGATGTGTCTGAAGATGTTTCAGACACGAACCGAAGCATGGAAACGGATGGGGCGAAAGACTTGTCCTCAGACGAAGGTGCAACAACCCAAGCTCTGTCTGAAGGCAAAGCTGACGTAGACGCATCAGACCAGCTTGCCGTCGATGAGAAGCCTGTAAAATCAGACCTTCCGGCTAATGTAGAACAGGGTCAAAGCAGTGCTGCTGTCCAGCCTGATCATCAGGCAGAGCCTCTCAGTGGCGCGACCTCAGGAAGTTCCTCCCCGATATCAGTCGTGGAGAGAGATTCCGATACATCTGGGGCCAGAGCCAAAGTCCGACTCCTTGAAGAAGAAGCTGACATTCAGGTGACTCATCCAAGGAAAAGAAAGATGCCTAGGGTTTCTCCTCCAGCCCAAGTGAACCTTACGGCTCAGCAGGTCAAAGAAAAGACGCAGCAGTCCTTAGCTGCAATTGTGGATGCACTTAAGCTTGAAGAGATCCAGCCGTACCAGACCGAAAGGGCAAACCCGTATTACGAATACTTACACATTCGCAAGAAGATTGAGGAGAAGAGGAAAGTACTTTGTAGCGTCATTCCTCAAGCGCCTCAGTACTACGATGAATATGTGACATTCAATGGGTCCTATCTGCTGGATGGCAACCCTCTCAGCAAGCTCTGCATCCCAACGGTATGCTTACATTCTGACAACTCATTTATGCTGGAGTCTAAGAATGTTAAAATGTTAAAATCTAAAGTTATGCCTATTCGTTTGCCTTTGCAGATAACGCCACCTCCCTCACTACCTGAACCACTGAAGGAGATGTTTAAACAGCAAGAGGTGGTGCGGATGAAGCTAAGACTGCAGCACAGCATCGAAAGGGTAAATAGAAACCGAGAATGTACTGCATTTATTGAACATCAATCTCTAGATCAAGTATAGGCAGCGTCGGCCCTAGAGTGCCGATGTCCTGCAAAGTTTAGCTCCAACCCTGAAAATAACCCTCACCTGCCTGTAGCCTTAGTAATTCTGAAGACCTTGATTAGCTTGTTCAGGTGTGTTTGATTAGTGTTGGAGCTAAACTCTGTAGTACACTGGCACTTCATGACGGACGTTGCCCTGCAAGGTTTCCCCTTAGAGGTTCACGATGGAACTGCAGGGTATTTGTTAGAAAATTAGTAAATAATTAAAAATAAAAATAAAAATAAATGAAAATGTAATAAATGAAAACAAAAAATGAAATATTAAAATTATTTTTAAAATAAAAATGAAAGTGTTAAAATAGAATGATGATGATAATTTTACAGATAAAATGTTTTCAATGTTTTGTTCATAATATTTAGATCTGGTGATCTCTTTTACAGATACAGAAATGTAAATTATGTATTATGTTATTATGTAATTATGTATACGCATAAACGTTACAAAAGTCAACATTTGAGCCTGCTTAATTCTATAATTATATTTGAAAGCATATTCATATGCAGAAACAGAGAAACATCATTTTGTTTTAAGTTATTTATTTATATGATTTTTTTTTTTTTTTTTTTAGCCTCAGCTTGCTGCATTTTGGTTGCAATAAAGATAACTTGAAATGACTGAGGTGTTTGTCTTCCAGGAAAAGCTGATTGTATCCAATGAGCAGGAGGTTTTGAGAGTTCATTACCGTGCTGCAAGAACACTAGCCAATCAGACGCTTCCATTCAGTGCCTGCACAGTTCTATTGGATGCCGAAGTATACAACATGCCCCAGGATGTCCAGGTAATTGGCCACATTGTTAGGACGATATTTTTAATTAAAACTTGTTATAATTCAAAAATTATGTATGTAAGAATACAATAAAAGTACATTGCACGGCTCAATTAGTGTAACAGTGAACTCTCAACCAGAGGGATAAATTGAAATAATTTTCTGCAACTTTACGTCAATGGAGCTGAATTTGTTTTGAATCTAGAATGTTCTTGAAAAATGGTTTTGCAACATATGGTTCATCCTTATTAATCTTTTTTTTTTACATTTCAGGGTGATGATGGGAAGACCTCTGTTAGAGATCGGTTCAATGCGAGGCAATTTATGTCTTGGCTTCAGGATGTAGACGACAAGTTTGACAAGTTGAAGGTACAAAAGCAATATAGAATATATTCTATAGAAAATATAGAAGATTATAGAAACAATTTTAACTGTACCTGCTGATCACACTGCAAAAAAAGGGATGTATTTTTTTTCCCAATGCATACGTCTAAAGATAAATGAAGATACATTTACTTGATAAGCAAAGCAACATAAAATAAGAAGTCTTGTTTTCTGAGAAACTGATAAAAAGGAAGCGAGTTCATGATTAAAGCAAGAACAAACATCAACCAAAGGGCTCCAAAAAATCAACTTAATTTAAAGTGAGAACAAGTTTTCATTCCCCATCGACGGATGTTTGTACTTGTTTTTTAAAAAAAAACTCACTTAATTTTGTTCAGTTTAGCAGAAAACACAACTTCATGTGTTCAATTAGCATCTCAAATTTAGATTTACTTGCATTATAAAACAAAACAAAAAATACTGAGGAAGTTTTTTTTTTATTTTTCATATTTAATGCCATGACTTTATGAATGAAGTTGGCCTGAGAAACCCAACTTACTGAAATGCTATTTAAACAACTTTTTATTCTTCTTTCTAAGACTAAATCCGCTGACTATCTCCTCTGAGAGCTTTAACTCTACAAACTCCTAATTCTCAGATCCACTCAAACTCATTTAAATCTCATCCATCTCTCACTAGTCAAACCTAGCAACTAGAATCATGCTAGTAGCCTGCTGTTCATGCTGGGAACATGCTAGCAACATGCTAGTAACTTGCTAATTACACTAGAAACATGCTAGTAAGTTGCTAGTCATGCTGGAAACATGTTAAAATCATGTTAGTCATGCCTTAAACATGCTAATAACGTTAATCATGCTAGAAACATGTTAGTAACTTGCTAATCGTGTTAGAAACATGCTAATAATATGCTAATAACTTGTTAACCATGCTAGCATCATGTTAATCATGCCTTAAACATGCTAACATGTTAATCCTACTAAAAACATGCAACATGTTAATAAATTGCTAATCATGCTAGAAAAATGTTAACATGCTGATCATGCTTGAAACATGCTAGCAACATGTTAATCATATTAAAACATGCTGACAACATGCTAATCATGTTAAAACATACTAACAGCATGGTAGTAACTTGTTAATTAGGCTTGAAACATGCTAGTAACTTGTTAGTCATGTTATTAACATGCTAACAACATGCTAATAACTTGATAATCATGCTAGAAACATGTTAACAAAATGCTAATCACGGTAGAAACATGGTAGCAACATGTTAGTGACTTGCTAATCATGTTAAAACATGCTAAAATCATGCTAGTAATGTGTTAATGCTAGAAAAATGCTAGCAACATGTTAATCATATTAAAACATGCTAACAACATCCTAATGTTAAGACGTACTAACATGTTAGTGACATACTAATCATGTTAAAACATATTAACATGCTAGTAACTTGCTAATCATGCTAGAAACATGTTAACATGCTAATCATGTTAAAACATGTAAGCAGCTTGCTAATGTTAAAACATGCGAACAACAAGCTAGTAACTTGCTAATCATGTTAGAAACATGCTAGCAACATGCTAATCATGCCTTAAACATGCTAACAACATGCTAATCCTGCTACAAACATGCTAGTAACTTGCTAATCATGTTGTTAACATGCTAACAACATGCTAATCATGTTAAAATGTACTAACGTAGTAACTTGTTAATCATGCTAGAAACATGCTAAAACATGCTAGTAATTTGCTAATCATATTAGAAACGTGCTAGCAACATGTTAATCACGCTAAAACATACTAACAACATCTGACAGACTGTTTTGCTTTAAAACATTTACTTCTAACTACTTCAAACGTCAGTCTATTTCTGACTGAAAACCTTCAAACTTTTAAAACTTCTTCACACTTTCTGGTCAGGCTTTCTCAAATCAAATTCAAAGTTCAGTTTCTCAATTCAAATTCAAAGACCTTTTTAGGCAATTAATTTGTGAAAGGGTGAATTACAACTTTTAAGACCCACAGAAACCCTGTCAGAAAATGAAAGCTCAAATAAAGTTGATTTTATTTTCAAAGAAATATAGCAAAGTTAGTTTTATTCGCATGCCGCTTTGATATTTTGTCGTCTAATGCGCTGATATTAGTCCCTGTATGACTGACGTGACTGTGTGTTTTCCCACAGACGTGTCTCTTGATGCGTCAGCAGCATGAAGCAGCGGCGTTAAACGCCGTTCAGCGTCTGGAGTGGCAGCTGAAGCTGCAGGAATTGGATCCCGCCAC
The DNA here is from genome assembly GCA_019740295.1 of Labeo calbasu. Taxonomy (NCBI): domain Eukaryota; kingdom Metazoa; phylum Chordata; class Actinopteri; order Cypriniformes; family Cyprinidae; genus Labeo; species Labeo calbasu. The sequence continues at coordinate 3,715 of JAHKKF010384559.1, read as the reverse complement.
TTACAAGTCTACCAGCATCTTCGAGATTCCCGAATTCTACATCCCCCTCGTGGAGGTCAACGACGACTTCGACCTGACGCCGATATGACCCGACGACGAGACGCAGAGACGACGATTTAGCAGCTGTCGGACCACACCGAGTGATGATGTCAAGGAGAAAACGCAAAGCACTTGATTTGGAGGTGTGCGTGCGCATGTATGTTGTGTGTTTGTGTGTCACGGTGCACATGTCGTCGACCGGACGCTTTCTAATAAAAGAAGTTAAAAAGAAAAAAAAAACACAAACGAGAGCTGCACTTCCAAGCTAGCTGTCATCACCGGTTCAGTCTGTGTTCGCCGCGCTAGTTCTGGTTCCCGGTCCAAACGCACTTCACCATACGGGCTGCAGGCCTAAACTGAAACGCACTTAACCCCGAGGTCCACCATCCAGAACGGCAGACCGCGGGTCGACAGAGGAGTGTCGGAAAAACCAGCCTCCGGAGGGTAAAGACCACCGTCGGAAAGCGCGAGAGAGATTTTTCTCCTCCGTGAAGAAAGAGATCTCAATCCAACATGTTTCTACAGTGAGTGTTCATAGATTATGTATAGATTGTGCTCCTCATTTTTTAACTTATTTTATACATACTGATTGTGCATTTGTAAATAGCCATGTAATTATTGTTTTTAACTTGTAAAAAATGAAAGAAAACTGAGAGGACGGAAAAGTTTAAGTAATAAATATTTTGATTGTAAACTTTGTTTTGTCTAATGTTTAATGGACCAAAGTTGTTTTTACATTGAAGTTCTCTGTTGTTGTTGTTGTTGTTGATGTTCGCTTAACTCTTTAAGCATGTGTTTTGAAATACTTTGTTTTATTTTTTTAAATTCCTCTTTTACCCCTTTGACATTCATCAAAGCCGATGTTTTTTGACTCGTGATTTCTATAATGTGCATGCTTTCGAAGGTTCGTCCCTTTCTGAAAAGTTGTACCGTGGTGAGGTTTACTGAAGTGGTCCTGGTTCTTTTCTGCCATTGTTGTGTCTGTTAGTAACATCCACTTCTTGCGTGTTGTCCCTTGTGTCTTGCGCACATTTAAAGAAAAAAAAAAAACAATGAAAAAGTTTGTTGTGGTTTCTCGATAGGAAAAAAAAATACCCTTACTTTTACAGTTTTAATGTGAGATCACAACAAAACCTATTTTTTACAACGTAATGCCTTTTGAACGATGGTTCTAAAAATATGTCTATTTTAATATTTACTTGTTACATGAGGATGTACATATTTGTAATATATAATTGAATAAATTTTATTGGTTGTGAAATCAAAAACTGTTTTGCTCTTTTTTTTTTTTCTTTTTAAATGTCTAAACAGGATTCCCACAGTCATGGAAACATTACTAGTGAATATTAATGTCCTTTTGGACACATTTATATGTAATTTCTTTTGGGTACAAATGTTTGTGTGTATGCATTTTGTCCAGCAGATGGCAGTGTGGACAGATTAAGTAATATTAATTAACATCAAAACTATTTTTGAAAACTAATTTAGTTCAGTCTTTATCTGTCTGAATATATAAATATTGCATTGTTTTGGAACTATTAAAAAATATTCTTAAATATTATAATTATATTAATTATAAAAGAATATATATTTATATTTCTTAAATTATAGTTCAATAATAATCAAAACTATTATCATTATACAAATATTTGTATACATATTATATTTAAATTTAATAATAATAATAAATAATTTGCATTTTTTAATACTATTATATTATTATTTCTTAAAACATTCTTATGAGTAATAATAATTATTATAATTACAGATATTAAATATAATTAACTTTAAAAAATATTTGTATACCTATTATATTAAAATTATATAATAATAATAATAATTAGGGTCATTATTATTTAACATTTTTAATAATAATAAAGGGAATAACAAATAATTTCACATTTATTTATACTATTATTATTCTTTAAAAAACTTTCTTATAAATAATAATAATAATAATTTATTATTATTATTAAAAATATTACATATTAAAATTAAATTATTTATAAAATAATATTCATAGAATTATATTTCTTAAATTATATTCCAATAATAATGAAAATTATTATTATTATTTATACAAATATTTGTATACCTATTATATTGACATTTAATAATAATAATAATTAGGGTCATTATTATTTTCCGTATTATTCTTGATAAAAAAGTGAATAATACAAATAATTTTGGATTTATTTATACTATTATTATTATTATTATTATTATTTCTTAAAACATTCTAATAAATAATAATAATAATTATTATTATTTTAATTGATATCTAATGTGTTTGGTTAATAGTGATTGAACAACAAACTTCAAGATAGCACCACCTATGATGCATGTGCTTTTGTTAAGGCCTACGGAAACTTTTCATAATTTTGGCAGATCCTTTTATTCCGACTGTCTTACAAATGAGAAAAAAGCCCAACAATTTATCATAAGGAGCCAACAATCTTTGCAAGACTGAGTAATCCCACACTTGCCTGGGCGGTTTGTGTGTCTTTAAGAGCGCGTCTCATTCTGCTGAGATCAGAGTTCATCGGGCGGCAGATGTGGGACAGACGTGTCTTCCTCCAGGGGGCGCTTGAAGGCTCAAAAAGCAGTTTTTTTTCCATAGAGCTGCATTTAAATATCAGAGGAGACATTAAAATCCTTTCAAACTGTTAATTCAAACGAATTTTAAATGTACAAACGGAAATCCGCACAGGCGACTGTGATTGGTTTAAAGTTTTAAACCCACCAGCGCTGTGAAAATTAACGGTTATTGCATGATTTCGATTATGTATGTTTCCTGTTTCAGCATCGGTCCTAACAATAGTTTAAAGCTTATAATATCACTACCAAACATTAAATACATAGCGAAGAGTAAAAAACGAGATTTATAGTGTAGACCCGCGGTTTCCGACTAACAAGAAACAACATCCGGGACAGTAAGCCACGCCCCCTCGATGACCCGTATGTTTTGGTAAGTGCCGTTCTACTCACTTCTTCCATTTCTATGAATCAAAGCCGCTCATGTTTCTATTCAGAGTAAAAGGAGCCAAGACAAGAGATCCGCATGAGAGAAAGTCAAAAACCAAAGGAAAGTGTTGAGAACGCTTCAAAGTGACGCAGTAAGTACGCTTATTTATATTTGGCAACTACATATAAAGATGTGACGTATGCCAGATGTGTGACGTGATAATCCTTAGTGTTTTTGCGTCATGTTTGCGGTAAGAGAGAAACACCAGCGCTTTTAGACGTCAGTGCGTTTTTGTATCTGTATTATTCAGTAAATTAGTCTTTGTGGCGTTTATGCAAAGCTTTTCTTTGTTTTTATGTATTTTACTCGGGGAAAGAACGTTCAACAATACCACTGAAAAGTTTCTCAGTTTTCTGCATTCCAAATCTGTATTTAATTTGCTTGAATGTGACGTAGCTGAATTATATTTTTCAATTTTGATTAAAACAAAACAAAAAAACTAGGAACAAGTTATGCATGTTATACATAAAAGTGCTAGAAGCACTATTTATATACGTGTATGTATATTTATTTATTTAGGTAATTATTTATTAAATACATTTTATTCATTAAATCCAAATCTACATTTAATTTGCCTGAATGTGACATAGAATATATTTCCCATGTTTGTTTAATTTTTTATTTATTGCATGTAAAAAAAAAAAAAAAAAA
>JAHKKF010384555.1:0-23313 GCA_019740295.1 Labeo calbasu | reverse complement strand
AGAAAGAAAAAAGAAAGAAAGAAAGAAAGAAAGAATATGAAGCAAGAGAGGAAAACGAAAAAAGAGAAACAGAAAGGGGAAGAAAGGACGGAAGGAAAACAGAAAGAAAGAAAAGGAGGAAGGAAGGCGGTAGAAGGTGGGAAGGAAAAGAGCAAGAAAGAAAGAAAGAAATAAAGAATAGGCAGCAAGTGAGGAAAACAGAAGAAAACTAAAAGAGAGAAAGGGAAAGAGGAAGGGGGGAAAACAGAATGAAAGAAAAGGAGGAAGGAAGGCAATGGGAAGATGGGAAGGAAAAGAGAAAGGAAGAAAGTAGGAACAAGAAGGTATGGTGAAAGAAAGAGAAAGCAAAAGGACAACAGAAAACAGTGACTAAAGAAAAAATGATGAAAGGACAAGGGAAAGAATGGATGGGGAAAAGGAAGCAAGAAAGAAAGAAAGAAAGAGTAAGTAAAGAAAAGAAAACAAATAATAAAAGGAAAAGAGTACGGATAAATGGGAAGATGCAGGAACCAAGTGAGGAAGCAAGAAAGAAAAACTTGATAGAAAAGAGAATGGAAGGAAGGAAGGGAAGGAATAAAAGGAAAAAGAAAGTGGTAAAAAGTAAAAGGAAAGAATACACCTGACAGAAAGAAAAGGAGAAGCAAGTAGGGAAAACAAATGACGGAAACAAGAAATTTTGGTAAACCAGATGGAAAAAATATAAAAAGTAAGGAAAGAAAGGAAAACAAAGAAAGGAGGAAGGAAGAAAAAGAATGAAAATGAAATAGAACAGAAAAGAAGAAAATAAGAAAGTAGAAAAAAAAGGAGGATATTCATGTAGATTGAAGGACTAAATAAAGAGAGGAAGCAAATGAGGAAAACAGGAAAACAAAAGGAAAAAGAAGAAAATGTGAGAAAGGAAACAAATATGGAAGGAAACCTTGTAAAGAGGAAAGATGGAAAAGAAGGAAGCAGGAAATCGTGGTGAAAATTAATGAAAAAATACAAGGAGTGAAGAAAGAAGGAAAAGAAAGAAAGGAGGAAGGAAAGGAAGTAGAAGACAAAAGAAAGAAATAAGGAAGTAAAAGAGAAAGGAAGAAATGTAGGCAGAAGGATTAAATAAAGAGGAAGCAAGTGAGGGAAACATAAAAATAGAAAACAAGGAAAAAGGAAATAAGTAAAGAGGGAAGGATAAAGGAAAATAATAAGGAAGAAAGCAAGGTAAGGAAGAAATGAGAGCTAAAAAAACAAAAAGTGAAAGGAAAAAACAAGAGTGGAGACAGGTAAGGAACAGTAACATGGAGGTGCGCGAGCAGATTCGACGGCACAAACGGGTGACGAGCAAATAAGAAAATGTGTGTGTGTGTGATTCTGTGCTTCTCTTCCTGTTCTTGTGCTCTTCTTCCTGCCAATGTCTCTGTTCTGAGTTGTGTTCTCTAACTTCCCTGTATTCTTCTTACAGCGGGCGCATTCATTATAAGGATATGTACAGTTTATTGCGAGTTATCGACCCCCCTCTGGGCTTAGGCAAGAAATGTCCTCATAGGGTGGCCTGCAAGGTTTGACTTCCACTTAAAAACTAATATTACCTGCTAGCATCCAGAATGCAATGAATGTCGCTTACCTCCTCTTCTTTTCTTTTCAACAATGTTTTTGTACTCTCACCATTTCTACTTGCATTCTACTTGATATGACAATGAGAATGTGCAGGACAATGCCGACACTTACAGGAGCATGAACTAGTGCACTAGTGTGTATGGAACAAGCAAACGAGAAAACCACTAAAGTGAAAGACAAACAAACAAACCAAAAAACGAAACAAATCAGCCATCTTTGATTTTTGTTTTGCTTGCTGTTGAGGCACGGCTAGGCCTAGCTGGTACGGTAGCGTGCATTGTTCTGGGTGGAGGGGGACAGAAACTGCATTGACATTAAACTTCATTAAAACGCCCTGCCAGCAGCGGGACTTTATGCCTGTTCTGAAGCCCGCATGCTCTTCTATGCAACCCGCCCCATTGCATAGAACGCCGTTTTAGCACTCAGACGTTGAGCACACCCCCTTCCACCTCCCCCCTCCCTTTACCCACAAATGACCGATCATCAGTCTTACGGCAGCCTAGTTTACCAAAACCGCTCCTTTCGTCCAGGCCAATAACCTTCTTTTTGTTCTGTTCTGTTTTGTTCTCCTCCCCTCCCACTTCCCCGTCTCCTTCCTGATCCCTTCTTTTTTTGATTTACCCCTTCTTCTCTTTCTCTCTCTCTCTCCCATGCACATTTCCTTTGGTTTTTGTTTTGTTTCGGTTGCCCAGTGGCAGAATCAGTTTCAGGGATATGTATGAGATGCTCAGGCACATGTCTCCTCCGTTAGGCCTGGGGAAGAAGTGCCCTGCACGGGTTGCCTACAAGGTAGAGGGCCTCCGAGTGGCCAAGCGCTGTGTCTGTACTGTTGGTGTTTTCTTATTATTTTTTCTCCTTCTTTTCCTCCTTCGTTGTCTGACGGAGGCCGCTATTGTGATTCTGGTGGCAGGGCCGGGTTCGAGGGTGTTAGACTGAGGCGGGCCGATCCACAGGGAAGCGGGAACGGACAAACCTTCTCAGCACTTTTGCACCGTATGAAAACACATACGCACACATATACACCAACGCACACTTCCGTAGGTGCGTCGAAGGATCAAATGTATCATGTTTTTAAATTCTACATCTTTATCAGTACATTAAAGCAAAATGCTTGTGCTTTAATGTACGACAGTGATCAGTAAGTAAATTTCAGATCTGAGATGCAAAAGTTGTGTCCCAAATGACGCACTACACACTATGCACTATGTCCAGTACCGTCTAGTTATGAATTATATATGGTTAGTTTGTCATCCAGCATCGGAGTCTGGTTGTCCTTTGCTATGTAAGGAAAGTGGCGACAGTCAAGTGCATGTCCAACATTCCACACTATTCGAAGTGCACTTCTTTTTGGAATTTTCAGTGTGAACACTCCACTACAAAATGGCATAGAATAGTGCATAAGTACGCAAATTGGGACGCATGTCACAATAAACACACACACGTGCATATTATATATTCACATCATCACAAACACACACGCTCAAAAACACCTCAAATGTGCGTGTGCAGCAGTGGTAGGAAGGCCTGAAGGACTTTAGTCCTCCGAGTCCCTCAGCTCTGTGGATGCCGCTCTCTTAGGGACCCTTTCCTCTTGGGACCAGCTCTCTGTCTCTCTCTTTTCGCTTACACACAGATAAGCACACATACGCAACAACACACATGTAATCCTTGGGTAGCGTTACGGCCCTACGACAGAACAAATCAATCATTTTGGTAGCTCTTTTGCACAAATAATCCTTTTCCCACTTCTCTTTCTTCTGTCAATGCAGTTCTAATCTGTTTCCAGCCCCTCCTCTTTACATTCTGCCAATCATCTGCATGCCCTGCCTTCCAGGCCACTAGCCCCTCCCACGATATACTCCTTTAGCTTTTTCTCTCTTTCTCTCTTTCTCTGTCTGTCTGCAACCGTACACTGACATTTCACCCGTCAGTGAACAATAGCGAAAAAAGTGCAAGAAAGGAGATCTGCACCCCTCGACAAGTTTGGGATCTCCTTTCTCTTACCTTACGCCCCCCTTCATTTTTCTCTGTCCCATTTGATCTCCCATTTCGTGAAATATTTTGCTCCATAGAGTGTTCAGTGATCTCCACCAGCATAAACATGTGGTGGCAGACCAACAATCTCTGTGTATTCAATCAGACAGGTCACTTCCTGTCTAATGGGGTCTCTCTGTTGCCCCCGAATCTCAGTGGAATGAAGAACAGTGACCACGATCATTGCATTCACCCTCTTTCTCCCTGTCAAACATTAGGGCCCATAATAGAGGATCGCCTGTAGAGAATGTGACCAGCCTGTGGTAGAGCTTTCTATTCTTACGTTTCCTGTTAGCTTTATCTTACGCTTCATTCTCTTTCGCCCTCGGATTTTCATGTAGCTCTCTTAAATTTGCTGTCACTGTCTCTGTCCTGTCTCTTTCATCACTTCCATCTCAACCATCCAAACTCCTTCTGTAAAAGCTGTCAGTCCTAAACCAACTTCCTGCTCCGGTACTCCTCTCTGGCAGCCCACTGCTTTTCTCTTTATCATTCGTAGCATTAAAGTATTACCCTTTTGCAGCAGGTAGCTGAATCTTCACTCTTAGCTCATCCTCTTCATGACAACAACTCACAAAGCCATTCCCTTTTTTTTCGTTCTTTTTTTTTCTGGAGAATGCTGCTCTAACCTAAACCAATAGCCTGCACCCATCTTTTTTGCATTGAGAGACCAGAGAATCTGGATCGAGCTCTTGTTTTATCCAGTAGCCCATCTATGATTGAGTCTCAATGACAGCAACCACTACTAAACCTAAATGAATGAGCTGAAATGAACCAACTAGATAATGCTTTCAGTGTTGGCTGCTCTGTTGCTTGTCCTGTGATGCATGCGACTGCATGATGCATGTTGGGAAAGAGGGGAGTGGGGGTGGAGGGTGAGTGTTTCTCCTGGGATGGAGTGGGACGGGGAGGCATCGGGTAACGTGGGTGATTGCATCGCAGAGGGTGACATGGTAACGGAAGGATTGAGGTAACATTTAACCCTGTGCAATGCAATTATGACTCTCTGTGTTTGAGTATAATCTTTCCCCAGATCAGTACAGGATGAATTGTACTTTGAAACACTGACGTTTACGTAACAATGTTTTAATTTATTACTTCATCCACTGGTCTGAGTTTAATATGTGAACCTCCTCCCGGAAAAGCTCTTTGACTGACCGCTCAGATGCTGATATGAAAACTAGTTCATACAGATTTGAATTGGATTTGTTGCATATGTTTCATGGACATCCGAATCAGTGGTTTTTGACTGGTTTTGCTTCAGGACCCAAGCGTTACAAAACTAACACTAATGTTCAAGCAACCAATAATTCAGTGTTCAAAATACATTGTGGTTGGTACAATCATACTTATCCTCATTGAAATTGTATTTAATTCGGTATGATTTATTTTGCCTTGGTGACATAGTTTGGTTCATGATTTTTCAGGTCATGTCAACCAGATTACAAATGCAGAAAAATACTGCCTTTGAGGTCAGCAACAAAACAAAAGGGAATCATTTCCTCCTTACTTTAAAGTAAGGTAAGCCTATTTATCAGGGATGTGCCCAAATATCGTGTTCGGAAAGAAAATGACGTGTACTACGGAACCCCTAAAGTGAATAAATACAAGATGGGAGGGAAAAAATATTTCAGTGCTCTTTCTCGCAATTATATCGTTGGGTAATTATACTGTATATAAATTGTGGGCATCACTATTAATACGCAGAGCATTAAAATCACTTTTGAATGTGCGCTTGCTTTTTACTTTCACTTTTGAGATTCGCCATCGCTCGTACTCTGTGTATACTACAGAGCGGCAGTACTTACCACACATTTTACAACATTAGGGGCCCTATTTTAATGATCTAAGTGCGTGGTCTGAAGCGCATGATGCGGGTACACTTAGGGTGTGTCTGAATCTACTTTTGCTAGTTTAACAACGGAAAAACGGTCAGTGTGCAAGGCACATGGTCCAAAAGGGTTGTACCTATTCTCTTAATGAGTCATGGGTGTGTTTTGGGCATACCGTGCAATAAACCAATCGGAGTCTCATCTCCCATTTCCTTTAAAGAGGTCATCGTATGTAAAATTCACACCAAATCCCTCTGAATCGTGCACCTTCCTATAGGCACATATTACTAACGTGGCCTTTAAATAAAAAAAATAAAATAAATACTGTTACATTGAGCGCAGTTGTTTTTAGTTGCCTCAAAATAGCAATGCGCCAACAATGCGCCTGAACACACCTTGTTTTCAGACCTGGACACCTGTGGCCGAACAGATGGGCGCAAGTGCATTTGCTATTTAAACAACGTGGTGCTGGACGTGAAAATGATAACTTTGTCGGGCTGAAATTAGCGAAAAACACTTGCGTTGTGTCTGGTGTATGATAGAGCCCTAGATGTTTGTCAGTGGCGCTAATAATCTGCAAATCATTTGCCATCGTCCTATCAGTCATCTCTTCTTACTCACTTTATGTGGTAAGTGAAATTTTATGTACTGTAACAGGCTACTGCTAGCAAGTGGCTAACCATGTCCGTTTAGTGTCTCTGTAGAATGCATTATTTCGTTTTCTGTGCTTTTCCACATAAGGATTCACTATTCGGGCACATCCCTACCATTTATCATTGCTATATCTGACTGTAAGCAACTGTGTTAGTTGTATTTGTATTATATGCATTAAGCATTGTGGGTTATTTTGCTGTTCTCTGAGAAGAGACCTGCGACCCATTTCTGGGTTGTGACCAACCAGTTGAGAGCCACTGCTCTAGACCATAGAACTATTCTTTATATGTTAACTTCCAGAGCAATCTCATAAACCATTAATCAGTCTCCTCCTTTGCCATGATTACCATGAAGACAGCTCTAAATTAATTCTTGCACTGAGTATCAAAGGTCACAGAGCTAACCCTGAAAATCCCTCCTTCCTTTCCCCTCCCATTTCCTCTCACACACCAAACGCACACCCTACTCCTGGAGGTTCAAAGCACACATATATCTCAGTAGCGCTGCTCTTCTAACTGGTCCTGATTGGCTCTCCACAGAGACTGTTGCGGATGGATCTGCCGGTTGCTGATGACAACACAGTGCACTTTAATTCTACCCTTATGGCCTTAATCCGAACTGCTCTGGACATCAAGATCGCCAAGGGTGGGGAAGGTTTGGCTCTACATTCTTCCCACATTGATTGCTTTTGTTTGATGTATTTGCCTATAGCGGTTTTAAGTACAGAGGGGTTCAAAAGTCTGAGATTCAAATCTAATCTAAACCTCAAAAAAGAATCCTCATAAAGTCCATTTTACACTGAACGTGATGTGAAAAAGCAAGGCAAATCGCACATGAACGGTGCTTTCACACCGAACATAAAACGATTGATTGCTTTCTGCTAATTCACACCCGCACGCTTGTATCTCGTATATGGATTTAACCTCTTCTGCTGCTCAACAGCATTAAATTAAGATAAATAAAGTTTGGTTCTACACCAGAAACACAAACTATCTATAATGCTTACAAGAATGCATCTTAATCAAAATATAATTGGAGGTACAAATAGCATCAAGAGGACTTTGGGATCCCACTGTATATGATGACTTGTAAAATATATAATGTGTGTGCAGAACTTCTACATAAGATTGGATACTGTATTGTTCAAACCTTAACAAAAACTGTGTGTGTGTGTTTGTGGAAATATGTTTGCATATATGTGTGTACGTGTACCTGTTGCTGTGTAAATAGGAGGTGTAGATAAGCACCAGATGGATGCTGAACTAAGGAAGGAGATGATGGCGATATGGCCTAATCTCTCTCAGAAGAATCTGGACCTTCTGGTGACACCCCACAAGTGTAAGTTACCCAGGAGGTTGGTGTGTTCACAGTGTCTCTCTTTTACCACCCGAGGACAGCTTCTCTCAGCCAGCCCACTCACTGCTCTGCACCCCCTGATGGTCCAGGCCTGCACCCTTAGTTTCATTGTAGACCTCATTTTAGATATATGTCACACACATTTAGACTGGAGACTGATCACAGAAGAACAAATTCACGTAGAATTAATTGCTGACACTAAAAGTAACACAGAAAGTATGTATTATTAAAATCCAATAATGGCACAAACATTCCAACAATTTAATTGCTGATTTCAGTTTGCATAGGGCAAATGTAAAAATAGATGCAAGGCCTATACACTCAAGTAAATCCAAGACAGTAGTTGCGTAAAGTATACTTGATCGTGTGCGCTAAAACAGATGCTAGGCACATACGCACTACAAAGTTTTACTCTTGTCCAGTGTCTGCACTATTTCTCTCCAAAAGTCACGAGCAATAAAAATGCCTTTGTATTAGTTTAAACTGTAGATCTGGTTATCTTGGAACGTCTGCACATAAATGTTTATCAACATAGTTGTCTATTGTCGTTGTCATCTCAAGAAGTTTGTTGTTGTAGCTTGCGCGGTTGGAAAAATCGGATGTACTACCGTAATAATGATATTTACGTCATATGCACTATACGCATACCCTAGTGTGTGCATAAAAACTGAATTACTTTGCATTTACTTAGGGCTTTAGTGCAGTAAACAAGCATTGAAAAATATTTCACAAGCACCTGATGTGTTGCCGTTAGCTTTAGCTTTAACCTTCTTTTCTTCCCGCTACTACGACTGGAACTTTGCACACAAGCTATGTTCAAGCGTTACAAAAGAGATTTATAGCACACATTTGTGTACGTCCAGCTCACTATGCCTGAGACCAGGGGGTGCCTTACTATAGATCAACCCTCTATAGATGTCTTTTCACTACAGGGGTATGAGATTCCTGACAAGATGTACGTAAAACAGTATTATTAAAAAAAAATGTATATATTGCACCACTAGTATGCTACCAATGAGAGGTATGTGCTAGCTCGCTGGTAAGACATGTTAAAAACATGCTTAAAGCTAACTATCTTATGAAATATGCTTAAAACTAGCTAGCCTAATGCTAGCTAGATGCTACAAAAAGCATGAGATTATTAGGTGGCATTGCTGTCACGCATTAGGCAATAAAGCTTTTGGCAAAATCGTAATGCTAGTAATAAGAAAGTATGTTTTAGATGAGTTTGCAGCATGTAGTAATTTAGAACTGTATTGTTTGATGCTAATTTTTATCTTCATTGTTCTATGCAGATCCTATACAGAGGTGGTGACCATGGCTTTAAACACCACTAAGCATGGCATGTAAACGTAGTCTGAAGTTACTATTAGTAACTTCTCCTTGAGGACTCGGTTCCTTAAAGCGGCAAAGGCCGTTTTTGGGAGACCGTTTTACTGTATCTAGGAATTATGCCGTAGTTTGCTGTCAGTTCTTGCAGTACTTTTGCACTTTAAACAGTAAAAACAGAGTATTTCACATATGCGTGAAGTGCGTAAAAAGTTTTAGCCATTTTATTCAGTCTGCCTGTGAAAAGACCAATGGCTCTGTGTGTGTCGATTTGACACTATTTGTTTGTGCATGTGAGTTTGTGCGTCTGCGTTTTGTCTTGTGCATGTCCCGTCCTCACTCCCATCCCCCTCGCTCAGGGTCCATCTCACCTTGTCTAATCGTGCAGGGTAACTTGTCCTTTTCTCAGCAGCGACAGACCTGACAGTGGGAAAGATTTACGCTGCCATGATGATCATGGAGTATTATCGGCAAAGTAAAGCCAAACGGACACAGGCTCTCCACGATGAACAGGTATGCCGTCTTCCTCTCACCCTGCAATTACAATCTCAGTCCACTATGAGCTGTGACAAATGGTCCTCAGGTGTGCTAAATGCTCATTTTCACGTTAGTGTAAACACACGTGTCTTAGTGAGCAAGTTACATGCTACTGAATGTGCTCATGTTGTTAAAAGAACATTCTTAGTGAGAAGCTATTGAGAAAGGTAAAAAAAAACCATTGACGAATCACTGGAAATGTGTTGTGCTCTTGCAGCTTGTCACAGTTCATGTGGAATTCTTCCATATCAAATTTAAAGGGGTCATGAACTGAAAATTGATCTGTTGATATATAAGAGGTCATTGTATTATACAAACATCCTGTAAGTTTCAGAACTCAAAACTTTCTTGTTAGTCTGGAAACTTATATTAAAGCAAATCTGCCAAAACGACAGAGTGTGGAATGTTCCAATTTATGATGTAATAGTGTGTCTAAACACCGCCCCTACAAAAGAAGATAAACGCCTGCTTCGATGCCTGTTTAGTAAGAACTTGGTCTTTTGTTCACTTCATTTTTATCTCGGATTTATTTACAAACAAGGCAGGATTCAATGCAGGATTTTCAGAAAGATTGAAACTAAAAGACAATGATGTGTCGACTATATTGGATCAGACCGTAATGTGGTCACTATTGCTTGTCTGGTATTACAGATCATTTTATGTACTGAGTATTTATGCATCCATCTATGAAGGATTTAGGCTGTCAAACATACACAACTATTAGCCAATCTGCAATCCGCCGTGCCTATTCAAACAGAGCGTTCTGATGAGAGGGGTTAAAAACAGGACAGAAAATAGCCTATTACTTCTAAATTATGTTTTTTGATATAAAATCTTGATAACGTTATAAGTGGACCTTAGACGACAGTACAGAATAATAAAAAAAAGTAGAAGTTCATGACCCCTTTAACAATGTACTTGCCTTGTCTTTCCCATTTTGGGATTGTGAGTGATAACCTTTTTAGTAGTCCAATAGATTTACATAGTTCCTTTGCCCTTAATCTTTAATCATGACCATGTTGTTCCTATTGCATCAGGTGCCAGTAGTGATGACAGCTCAACATTTTACTCTTACCAAGAACAACCATTTGACATTAAAGTACTACATTCCCAAATGCATCTCTGCCGTTCACAAAATAAGATATTTATGTGGAGCTAAAGGTGAAGTGTGTAATTTCTGCACCACTAGTTTCAATAAATGGAATTGTAAACATAACATGACTGCTTCGAACTTTGCCATCTGCTGTTCTGCCGTGCAAAGGCAAAAGACTGTATCTTCGATTTTGGTCAAAAAAGTTATTGATATTTTTGGGACATTCAGGACATCCTTTATCATGTGTATAAGTATCTTGAGTCAATTTAGTTGTTTTTCTGAGAAAATAATGGATTCCCTTAACCATAACTTCGAAAACCCCTAGAGAAACCAAGGCAAAACGCCGAATAACACCAGTTACTGCTCTTTCACTTTGTTTGGAATGCTCAAATTGAGTTTAGCCACGCGTCAATATGAAGTTACAGTGCCGACTTGGAATTATATGTGTTCAGTCTTTGTTTTGCCTACCATTAAAGTTTGCCGCATTTTAATTACTGTGTAACTTGTATACTTTCATACATCTGATCTGTCACTGAAGCATTAGACAAACGAATTAGACAGCGATCGGCCAAACAGCTCCATATAATAACACACTGAAAATAAATATTTTGGTAGCAATATGTAATCGTGAATAATCTGCAAAAAAAATGTATAATGCAGACTATCCAGCAGGCTGTCACTTCTAGTTGAACGTGTGGAATTGAATGCCGTAGCATGTAGCATGATCAATTATAAAATCAGTAGGCTAATAACAGATTGCAATTAAATCCATATCCTACCTTTGCCAATATAAAAAGCAATTATGCTATGTCTGGCATTCTCTTACATTACTGAGCATAGCAAAGTGTGGTACCAGTACCAGTAGTGGTACTCAGGCAGAGGAAGTTACTGCCTTTTGCCTTGGTGTGACTTCTCACTTTTTGTAGACACTGCAAAGGCAGAGTACAGTAACTTCGAAATAAGGGTAAAAATCACGTTTGAGCTCACAATTTTTTTATGTAGACAATTTTCATTACTAAAACATCTAATTGCCAAATGTCTAGTGTCCTACCTATAATTAATTTTAAATGAAAAAGGTTAAAGTCATTTTTATCAGTTTCACACTCTGGCGAGTTAAGGTCTTTTGCCTTTGTAGGGCAGCATTGGTCAGACAAACAGGTAAACTCCATTTGTGTCTTTATTCAAAAATATTACACTCCTTGCCCCAGGCGGAGCGGGGCAAAAATCCCTTTACTCCAGCAACCTGTCAGTCACACATGATCACAGCAATTCTAGATGGACAAAAGTCTTGCCGTACTTTTCTTTTTCTCCTATTTGAGACGCTGTTTCACTTGGATATACAGTAGTCAACATTTGAAGTGGATCAAAACCTTTCATTAAATTTGTCCTAAAACCAAAAAGAATACCCGTTCTTGTCCTAGGACAACTTTGATAAACTTTGTTTGATCCACTTCAAATGTTGACTACTGTACGTCACAATAGGAAGGAAAATTCCATCACAATTTTCGTTTTATGCAAACTTTAAAGGGTTAGTTCACCCAAAATGAAAATGCTGTCAGTAATTACTCACCCTGATGTCAATTCAAACCCATAAGACCTTTTTTCATCTTTGGAACACAAGATATTTTTGATGGAATCCAAGAGCTTTCTGACCCTGCATAGACAGCAACACAACTACCATGTTCAAGGCACAGAAAGGTAGTAAAGAATTTTAATTTGTTTCATTTTTGGGCGAACACTTTAAGCTTGGGAAAGGAAAATATTTTTACATTCATAAAATTACACACATCACCTTTAAGATCTGTCAGGATTGAAAAACCAGTCCTCCTTCTGGACTTGTTATAATTTAGAACATAGATGAAATGGAGTAAAGTATGTTATTTCTTTTAAGTTCAGCCATTTTCTAACTGAACTGTGAATTCAGAAACATTTCGTTTAATATTTTCGATTAGTAAAAACAACTATAAATGCTGTAGGCATTTTGAAAAAGGAAGGGTAGATCTCATTTTACAGCTAATCTTTCTTCGAAACAGGACTTACAATCATAATCTAAGGATTTTGTGACTTTTAATTCACATCGATGACATTTGTGGCATCCTTCCAAGAAGTGAAAGGAAATAGAATAAACCTGGGAAGTCTTGTAGGAGGTTGCCCCTTAAAAGGTTTTTACAATCTGTAAAGTATTGCATTGCATGATCACTCTCTTCCACATAAACCTCTAGATTAATAATTAATTGGCAAACTTATTGACTGACTGACTTAATTCCTCATTTTATGAAGTCACTTGGAGTGGGTGCTTTAATATTTCAGTATGTCTGATGGGTTGTTTTAATTATGTCCATTCATTCTTTCAGCTGAATAACAGAACAGTGTGTCCTGCTGTAATTGAATCCTAGTGGTTCAATGAATATTGATTGTTAGCAGTTACTATGTTTTTGGTTACAGAAAGAGTATACAAAATGATTGTTTCAGTTATTTTAACAGTCAAACACAACACACTTTAATTTCCTCAGTGGTTTATATGAAGATGGTTTATACATGTGTTTTCATAGATGATGAGTAGTACGAATAGTAGTGTGTAATGCAACATGGGCCTTATACTGTTTTGTTCTTGTGTAATCCACAACTATACATCCACATGAAAGTCAAACACAGTTTTGTAGACATGGAGCTGGCCTGTACAATCTTAGTGGTGACCATGATGTTTCAAGTGGATGTAGCAGTTTTTGCAGATGCCATTGAACTTGCTAAGCTTTTTCTCATACAGTGTCCTAATTCATCCATTAGATAGTGTTAAGTAAACAAACTCAATCTGTGCATGTTGTTCACAGATGATTCCTTTTCTTTTATCAGCTGTCATTCTTTTATCAACTATTGCTTCCTCTCATGAGATTTTAGTATGAAACCTGGCTTTACATACTACATGCATTTTGTGTTTCTCACTGGATAGGTTGATTTTTTTTTTTCTTTCTTCCCTCATTTTCCAAATCTCAAGGTGTCATTTTTGGCTGGTGGTACCAATTGTCTGCTTTATGGATCAGATATACACACAAAAAAAGGCTCTGGAGAAGAAAAAAAAAATAGTAGTCATATGTTTGGGTGGTACATATTTTTATTAAATGGGACCTTGGACCTCAAAACCAGTCATAAGGGTTGATTTTCTAAAATTGAGATTTACAAATCATCTGAAAGCAGAATAAATAAGCTTTCCATTGATGATAGGACAATATTTGGCTGACATACAACTATTTGAAAATCTGGAATCTTAGGGCTTTAAAGTTGTGCAAATGAAATTCTTAGCAATGCATATTTTAAGTTTTGATGTATTTGCGGTATGACATTTACAATTGTCTTTATAGAACATCATCTTTACTTAATATCCCTATGATTGTTGGCATAAGGAAAAATGTATGACACATACAATGTATTACTTATGCTACTTGGTTTTGTGGTCCAGGGTCACAAATAGCCTATTGGCTGTAGTTACTTCAAAGCAATCATTTGTGACTTTCTACAAAATTTGGTGGTGGTATTTGGGGGAGGGTCATTCTCATTTTAAAAAATATTTGATTGGACAAAAATTGTGTCTTACAGGATGAGACATCAATATTTTGAATGTGTTTTTTTTAGAAGAGACAGACCCTAAATTTTAAATGTTTGGAGTCAGTATGATTTTTAAAATGTTTTTGAAAGAGGCCTCTTATGATTAACATGGCTGCTTGTATTTGACAAAAAACTAAAGTAAGATTGTACAATATTTTAAAATGTAATTTATTCCTGTGATGAAGATGAATTTTCAGCATTATTATTCCAGTAATTGGTGTGATACGATCCTTCAGAAGTCATGCTAATATGCTGATTTGCTTCTCAAGAAACATTTATTATTAACAATGTTAAAAACAATTGTGCTGATTAGTATTTTTTGTGGAAACCATGATTTATTTTGATTCTTTGATAAATAGAAAGTTCAAAAGAACTAAAAATAGAAATCTTTCATAACATTATTAATGCCTTTACTATCACTTTTGATTAATCTAATGTGTTCCTGCTGAATAAATGTATAAAGTTAAAAAATAAGTAAAATCTTACTGACCCTAAACCTTTGAAAGATCTGCTAAGACTTTCTGCTTAAAATGAATTGTCTATATATATATGTGTGTACACTAGCATACAGACGAGCTCATAGCTAACAGATAGCCCAATCTACTGTCTACTGAATGACACCAAGATTTATTACCACTCTTTAGCAGCCAGTTGGTTACAGAAACTCTTCATTTACTGGGACAGTGAAAGTAAATGAATTCTCAGCATGGTACCATCGGCAGATTTCAGGCAGTACAACTCACAGGATACCCATTTACCCATAATGCTCCTGGAATGCCTCCTGACTGACCGCTGCTGGATTCCCTCCCCATTCGCACATGGGATGCTCTGCATCCCATATCTTTCCCCAACCCCATTTTCCCATCAGCTTGCCTGATACCAGCCGTAGGCCATGTTGTATCTTACACAGAATCGAACGCCATTAATGTTTCAGCGTCTGGAGCCGCCGTCTCCAAGCCAGGATGTGGGACAGGGACTCACTGGACTTCCCGAAACACAACAGCACCCTGCAAATCATCTGTGAGTAGCCCCCTTTTCATTTCCTCCCTAGTCTCTTTCACAGTGTTAAGGTTTATAGTGTAAAATTCAGTATAGAGGATTTTCACGACGGGTCATCAATCGGCCATATTGGCAGCACTGAATGTAAACAATGCCACTGAACTGAACAAAACTCACATATTTTGCTGATTATTGCTGCTGAAAATGGTCAATTATTGTCATGCTTTGGGGTGTACCGGGAAAAACATTTGGAGTACTGTAGACTGCCAAAAGTTATAAAAAATCAAGTAGAAGAGTGCAAATAACTGTCTGAGAAACTAAAGGCATTTGTGGTTGGCCAAACTGAACTAGGATTTCCAGGGCAAGAAACTTAACAACATTCGTGTTTGTTCTCATCATTTCCAGTCAGGTAGGTGAAATATTAGGCCAGTATCTTACTTAATACTGCTCGTACATGTCTTTACTACCTATTAACTTTAGTTTGTCAAAATATTGCACCCTTTTCTGCTTACTAAGTCCTTCTCTGATTTAGAAGCTTCCACACATTTTTTTCTGTGGACAACGTACTCAGTAGTACATTAACTGTGCAATCAATGCTGTTGTTTACATCTGAGTATGGCCAATATAGCCACACATCCAGGTAACTGACCAAACTGTCACGCAAGTGCAAACCCTCTATTAATGAAATTGCTAATGTAAATTTAAATGTTATAGAAATATATATATGGAAAATAATTATTGTTCCGTTTTCACTTTTGTATATAAAGACACATATATATAATAAACTATCATAAAAAATAAATAAAGTAAAAAATGTAAAAAAAATTATTCAATAAAGAATGAATTTAAAAATGCAATAAACAATGCTCACTTTTTAATTCTCATCTTTGTGTATATATATATATATATATATATATATATATAAATTCATAACAAATAAAATAAAAACAACAAATATTACTGAAAATCAGACAGACATCCGTGCACCATTTTCCCTATTATTGACTCCAATGTACATCTAAATGAGAAAGGTCATCTAAACCACAATGAGTGACAAACCAGAGCCTTGAGCGTTTCAAGGGTTGTAGAAAGCTTGTAATCTGTCTTAAATGTGGGTGTGTTGTCAGGCCTGTTGATGAAAGGATCCCGGAGAGTCAATCATGGGTGACGGCACGAGCCCAGGAGATGTCTCAGAAAGCAGGAAGCTGGAGTCCTGAAGGCCAACACCCAGACGACACCACAGATAACCACAGACAATCTCAGGTACACTTTTCAGTGAGGGTACTTATGTAAATGCTGAAATTGATTCAAATTACTTTAGAGTAGTGCATCACTGTATACTTAACCTCAGACAATACCAGATTAGTATGATAGTACAACAATAAATGCAAGAGAGATTGTTCCCACACACTACTGTATGTGATAAAACAATATTTTTGAGATGTGAGAGCCACTGTATCATCAGTTATGAATATAACTCCCCTCACAGCATGATAATATTTGTTCGAGTTCAGAACGTTCTTGTAGCGTCGAACCATTGGACGTCTCAGTGGATCAATAATGTTTTCTCTGCCTTTATAAGACAGCAAATCAGATATTCCCAGTCTTTTGTGGAGGGTGTCCATTGGAGCGGTTTGTTTTCATAACCCTGAATGGCTGGTCTGTCTATCCCTCATCCATGTGCATCTCATTGGCAGACAGCAACAAAGCCCCTTCTCTGTTGCTGAGTGAAAACTAAATTCGGTGGACTATCTTCCACATTCTCTTATTCTCTTTCTTATATTTCCCCTCAATCTGTGTGTCCTTCAGTTACCGTTTATATTCTTTTATTACTCTCACATGTCTGCTTTGTACGGTGAAGTTCATGTCATTGAATATATGCATCCATATTCGGCTGTCTGGGAAGGACGGTTAAACCCTTCCGCAGTCTAAAGTGCCATTGTACTGTCAGGAGGTAAGACACTCCTGCCCAGCTCAACTATTCATTAAATTCATGAAAGGAACAACAGCCGCTTTTATCCAAAGCTTATCAGTAAGGAAGGCAACATAAGAAGTAGCAAAAGCAAAGCCCCAAATGTCAGTTCTAAAACTGATTAGAAAAAGTCAAGTAAGTGAGAAACAGTAAGATAGTATTGTTCAGTGATAATAGATTTTTTGATTTCAAGAGCTCGAAGGCATATTTCAGCTAAAAAATGAAAACCTAAAAATCAAAAATGGCATCATTTAATCACCCTCATGTCAGTCAACGCTCAAATGACTTTCTTTTTACTGTATTTTAGTGCTCACTGCAACATAATGACAGAGAATGAGAACTAGGGTGGTTAATCTCCAAAAAAAACACATGATCCATAAAAACTATAATTTGTTGAAGCCATAGATAAGTGATCGAGATTTAAGTCACTATTTACTGGAAAAATCCTAACAGCTGTGTTCATGAGTGGAGTAGCAATGTGTGATTCATGTTTGAATGTATGAATCAGTTGATCCAGTTTACAAAACCAGTCTGTTTGAATCAGAGTTCAGTTCACTCATTGACTCAGCATTCAACAGCTCTTTGTAAAAGAAATTAGTGACTAACGACTTATATTTTGGTCTTTTGCTTACAGCTGTTTGCATATGCCACACAGATCATTCCTGTGATTCATCTTTGTCGTCTTTTTTGGAGCTTGAATGCTGCAGTCCCCATTTATTGTAATTGCACAGAAAGTCCTACTTTTGTGTTCTACAGAAGAATAAAAGTCATAATGACGTGAGTGTGAGCAAATGATGTCAAACCCTTTAAAGGAGAAGTTCACTTCCAGAACAAAAATTTACAGATAATTTACTCACCCCCTCGTCATCCAAGATGTTCGTGTCTTTCTTTCTTTAGTCAATAAGAAATTATGTTCCTTGAGAAAAAAAAAAATCCAAAATTTTCTACATATAGTGGACTTCAATGGTGCCCCAAAGTTTGAACTTCCAAAATGCAGGTTAAAAGCAGCTTCAAACGACTCTAAACGATCCCAGCCAAGGAAGAAGGGCAAAAAAATCATCATTTTTAAAACAAATTGACAATTTCTATACTTTTAACCTCAAACACTCGTCTTGTCTAAGTACAAAATTGTCCTACATCGCTGCAGAAGTACCGACACGGTGTTTACAAAGTGAACATGCAAAGGAGATCAAACGGCCTTTACATAAAAAAGGTTAAACAGCGATGTAGGACGATTTTGACGTTGAAGAAGAAACCGAGACAGGAGTTTTTCAATATACCCTAACTGTATTGACCCGGATCACACAGACTACACATGTACATCGTAGAGACGAGACAAGACAAGCATTTGAGGTTAAAAAGTATATAAATTGTCAATTTGTTTTGAAAATGACAGATCATTTTGCTGAAGAAGACCCTTCTTCCTTGGCTGAGATAGTTTAGAGCCATTTGAACCTGCATTTAAACTGCATTTTGGAAGTTCAAACTCACGGGCACCACTGAAGTCCACTATATGGAGAACATTGTTTTCCTCAAGAAACATAATTTCTTATCGACTGAAGAAAGAAAGACATGAACATCTTGGATGACAAGGAGGTGAATAAATTATCTGTAAATTTTTGTTCTGGAAGTGGACTTCTCCTTCAATAAACGTGCATAAGCATAATTGAAATCAAGAGATGTCTATGTCTGTGTATTTGAAGCTGGCTCATAGTATATCCTGTTTGTGATCTGAGAGACACCAGCATCTCCTAATCTTCTCTCAGTGATCCTGTAGTTAAAGCTGTATTTACACAGCTTACGAACGTCAGATCTACTTTTTTGCAAAAACAACAGCAGTTACATATAGAACAGAGGCTGGGGCAGGACTGTCCTGCTACTCTTGCATCTCCCCACAGGGTGAAGGGAGAGATGAAGGTGGAGATGTCCTCCTTCCATCCACTGTGCTTAGGCCTGTCTCTCAGGCCCCTGGCATTCGCTCTTGCCTGCTGTCCCTGGGCAGTCATGCATGGTCTCCCTCTGTTTCTGCAGACAGTAGAGATGAGAGAGATGGGGCGGGACGGGTACTCGGACACTGAGCACTATCTGCCGATGGAAGGCCATGGCAGGGCTGCTTCCATGCCTCGACTCCCAGCAGACAACCAAGTGAGCGCCTCATCCTGTCATTCCTTCATGTATTCCCCCTTCCTTCCTTTTCTTCTTCCCCCTTTTCACATCTGTCTTTCCTTTCCTGACCCTTCAAACAACCCACTTTCCATTGCTGCCTTTGCATTAAACAAATGTGCCCATTGACCAGATGAAGTAAAGGGAAACGATTATAGCATCTGAAATGGATAGATGTCCTATACGAGCAAGCGTGAGGGTGAATTACACAAAAAAGTCAATTATGTTAAGTCACTAAGTCATGATGCAGGATGGCTAAATGGTGCATTAAGTCAAGTATAAAGCCATGCAGTCTGAGTTGAAATGTGTAAGATGGTATAGCAGAATGAATTACATTTTCAGGGACATGTGTTCAGGTGTCTTTTTCATGTAGCATATTTAAGGATTAGTTCCTTTCAGAATAAAAATTTCCTGATAATTTACTCACCCCATGTCATCCAAGATGCTCATGTCTTTCTTTCTTCAGTCGAAAAGAAATTAATGTTTTTGAGAAAAACATCCAAATTGCAGTTTCAGTGCAGCTTCAAAGGGCCCTACACGATCCCAGCAGAGGTATAAGGGTCTTATGTAGTGAAACGATCTGTCATTTTCTAAACAAATTTCAAATTTATATAGTTTTTAACCACAAATGCTTGTCTCGCACTAGCTGGACTTCACGCATTATGTAATCACATTGGAAAGGTCAATGTGACGTAGGCGGAAGTACCATGTTTACAAAGTGAATGTGTAAAGTCAAACACCCTTTAAAAAGGTAAAACAATGATGTTGGACAATTTTGAAGTTGGAGGAGAAAATGAGTTTGGACCTTTAACCCATTTGCCACTATTGAAGTCCACTATATGGAGAGAAATCCTAGAATGTTTTCCTCAAAAACCTAATTTCTTTTCAACTGAAGAAAGAAAGACATGAACATCTTGAATGACAGTGGGGTGAGTAAATTCTCAGGATTTTTTTTATTCTGGAGTGAACTAATATTTTAATGTTTGTAACAGAGAAAATTCTGAAGAAAAATATTCGTTTATATAGGATATGTCTTTTAATGTTGCACATTAAAAAAAAAAAAAAAAGTCGGGCCCAGAACAGATCCTTGAGGCACTCCGCAAGAAACAAAGCTTGATTAGTCAGTATTAAATAGTTTTATCAGCATACCTGTCATAAATATGCATTTTAAGTATTTGTAATTATCAGAAAATGTGTTTGAATATATGTGATGTATCCAAGAATACATTTTTTGCATTCAAACACTATCTTATTAGATTGTCTAGATATGTGATATCTAGCATATTACAACATGCACCGTCATTACTTATAATGCATATTGGATGCAGGTCTAGAACAGGGTATAATTTAAGTGTTTTTTTTTTTTGTTTGTCTTAAATTTCATGTAGCCTCCTCCCTCTCATTCATACCGACCCTAATATACACACTTCCCTGTTATACATTATACAAAAAGCAGTATGTCACACAAACAGGACATCTGGATGCTCTGTATTCATAAAACACAATTCCCAGATGACATACTGCACCGCTGGGATTCTGAAATTCATAACAAGTGCACAGTTTGCTATCCCATGATGCTGTGGGAGCTGAGGAGCTGACAGATTAGAAAAGCAGGGTTGGGTTTGCTTCCTTTTTTCTGAATAAATTCTCTTCTCATGCTGTCTCCTTGAATTTTCTGTGATTATGTATTTCCTTCTCTCCTTCTCTTTACCTTTTATTTTTCTTTAAATTCTTATTTTCATTTTGGGTATGGCTAATTCTGACTTCCTCCCTCAGTAAAGAAGTTACTCAGTGTTCTTGTCTTTGCTATAAAGAATTAAGTTCTGTATTTAACTGTATGTACAGCCCAGTGTTGCTTCATGTGCTTCCTTTCTATTTTTGTTTTTATTCTATTTTGCCCAAGTTTAAATTGTGTTTCATTCAGGGTCATAAAGCTCAGTAAAATTTAAGGCTAAAGCAAGCAATGACTTGGGAGTTGGTACTGAGATGTGGATTTGTGTGAGCATGTGTTTGTGTGCGTGTTAAAATCTCCCAAGTTTATGTATGTACAGTACCATTTAAATGTTTGAGGTCAGCAAAACATTTTTTTTGTTTTGTTTTGTTTTGTTTTTTTAATTATTTTATTTAACAAGGATACAGTAAATTAATCAAAAGTGACAGCAAGGACATTTCTAGGTCAAATAAATGCTGTTCTTTTAAATATTTGGTTTATCAAAGAATCTTAAAAAAATATGGTTTTAACATGAAATGGTTTGATTATGATAAGATCTGATGACTGTTATTAATAATTGTGCACCAATAATAATTAAGCAACAAATCATCATATTGTAATGATTTCTGAAGGATCATGTGACACTAAAGACTGGAGTCAAGTATACAGCCATGCAGTCTGTTAAGTTGAAATGTATAAGATGGTATAGCAGCATGAATTACATTTTCATTAGGGACATAGTATATACTTTGGGTCATGTAGCTTATTAATGTTTGTAACAGAGAAATATATATATAAATATATATATATATATATATATATATGTTGGGCCCAGAACAGATCCTTGAGGCCCCCCACAAGAAAACACTAAAAATTCAAAAACATTAAAAAATCTTTCTGACCCCAAACTTTTGAACGGTAGTGTATGTATTGTACTTGCACAACACTCAACATGTACTAGTGTGAGAGTAATTTACCTAAATTTCAGAAACCAAGAACCAAGATAGTTCTGTTGGTGTGGTCTCATGCTATACGTACTGTATGTGTGCGCAGTGTTGTAGTAGTATACCTCTTTATGGCCACTGTGTCTCGTGATCACTGTACTGTTCCTCACCGTATCATTCTGTGTGGTGTACTGTGACGTGTCTCTAACACTGCCTCTGGTCCTCAGTGTGTGTGCTGCTGTGGTAAGTGTCTTTTTCCGTCCCCACTGCTTCTGTGTCTAACCAGGTTCTCTGTGTCTTTCTTCTCTTTCTTTATATCTCTCTCCTTATTTCCTTCCCTCTTTCACTCTGTTTTTGTCCTCCCCATCCTCATTTACTCCTGCACGAAACCTCATCTCCAACTTTTTCTTCTTTTGAGTGCAATCTCTCTTTCTCTCTCCTTCTCTTTCATGCCTGGGGTCACCCACTGTTAATGTGCTTTGTCTTGTGTAAATGCGGCCCTGTGTGCTTTCTATGTGTGTATTTGTGCGGACATATTTGTGGTGTGCCTTGTGTTTGTATGGAAATGGCTGTTCAGCAGCCACGGAGAAAAGGACGGCACCGGGGAGAGAATCTCACTGTATGTGCAACCTCTCTCATTCATTATTACTTTCTTTTCATTATCACTCTCTGTTTGACTCTGGCATCTGTCTTTCTGTCTCTGGACCATTTTCAGGAAATCACAATTTGTGTTTGAATATCTCAGGAAAAAACAAATACTGGAACATATATATAATATATACAATTTGCAACTAAATAAAAGCAATTAAGGAAGGATCGCTTAATATTTCTGTTTATTCCTATATTTGAAAGAAAATTAAATAGTTACATAGATATATTTTTTACTAAAACATTTTAATACACTGAGGAACTTCTGTGAACATGTTTGATTAATGACACAGACAAATCATTGAATAAGTTGTGAAGAGTCATGAAGCTATTCATTAGCCCCTTTCACACCGTACAATAATACCGTAGAATTGCCGTAAAATTACTGGAACAACTTTACCAGTAGATACAAAAAAAAGTGCTGTTCTCTCAGGCAATGACGTTCAGTTTTGTTTTGTTTGTTTTTTTCACCGGTAAAGCACCATTCACACATCAGTTTCAAAATACCGGTAAATTCTGTGACATCATTTGTAAACATGGAGGGTATACGTCATCAGTGTTTTCATTTTTGTGTCAAACATTCATGTTCATGCAGCAGCTGCTTTTGCCAGGAGACATCGTATTAGACAATTTCAAAGTACAGGGTTGCCAGGTTTTACAACAAAATCCCCCCAATTGCTAGCCTAAATCTAGCAAAACCCACATTACGGGGGTTAAAATACACGGTTTTTGGCGGGGTTCCCCTGATAAAAATTGCATTCCAGGGGCTAAATATCACATTATTGGGGTCGCTTCAACCCGTGGACATTAAAAAAACAACCTGCGGCAACAGTGTTAAAGGG
>JAHKKF010384526.1:0-10197 GCA_019740295.1 Labeo calbasu | reverse complement strand
AACTAAGACAAAACAAAAAACAAAACAAATACCTGATCCTGAAATGTGGCTTTACCAAAAGCCCAAAAACAAAAACAAAAACAAAAAAAAGCACAATAAGACGACATAAAACAAAAAACGAATACCTGATCCTGGAATGTGGCTCCACAAAAAGCCCAAAAACAAAACAAAACACATAAAGCAAACTAAGACAAAAAAAACAAATACCTGATCCTGGAATGTGGCTACACCAAAAGCCCAAAAACAAAACAAACTAAAGCAAACTAAAAACAAAACAAAACAAATACCTGATACTGGAATGTTGCTCCACTAAAAAAAACAAAAACAAAACAAAAACAAAAAGACAAAGCAAACTAAGACAAAACAAAACAAATACCTGATACTGGAATGTGGCTACACCAAAAGCTCAAAAAACTAAACAGAGCAAAACAAAACAATAACATAAATACAATAATAAAAACAAAAAATAAAAATAAAATAATAAACAAAAATACCTGATCCTGGAATGTGGCTCCACCGAAAGCCCACACACAGGCGAACACAAAGTACATCTCATAGATTTCCCGTGGAGTGTCTGCCGGAATATTCTCAGAAGTTAAAAGACAATCCAACAAGGAGCACAGAGTCTGAAACAGATAAAAGACATCAGTAAAGATTTGAAAAGCACAGTGTAGGCCTGTATGAATGAGTGTATAGTATCTGTGTGAATGGTACACCTGAACCATGCTGTTCTCAGTAATAGGAATGATCGTCTTAAAGGAGCTTCTCATTTTTTCAATACAGCGAGGGACATATTTGTCAAACAGAATAGTCAGGTGTGCTCTCTCGGTTTGCCTTTCCCTCCGATCAATCCAACTCGTAACATACCTAGACATGGAGGAACAAGGGGCTGTTCAATTAAGCCTAATCCATCACAAATGTGAACCACTATGAATTAGATGGCATAATTTGGACAGAAAGTGAATTCAGTAAATTTCTCACAGGTTCCAGCTCAGCTCTTGAGGACTGATGTGCAGGATGCCAGCTCGGGACACGGTGGCAGGTGTGGCATGTTTCAGGTGACCGATCTCAAACAGTAGTCTCATCGAGGGGGTGAGTGGGATACGTTCATTATTAGCCAGAGTAAGAACCTGCACAGACATGCACAACATCATTGCCAATATTCATAATTCCTTGTTTTTTCTTTGTCAAATTGTATATGCTATGTTTAGTGGCGTGTTTAATTGTGTCAAAATGCAATTTTAGTGCTTCAGATTAATCAGCTGAATGCAAATGTCCTCATAAAAACACGCACAAACTGTGTGGGTACCTTGTTGTCATCCATGACAGTGTTGAGAGACTCAATCCACATGGGGTCAATGTCTCCATCCAGAACAATCCACTTTGGCCCCGAGTGAGAGTTACTGGCTTGATCCCGCATGAAATGTGACAATAAACCTGCCACATGAAGAGATTTACAATTTCAAAGTCTAACCGGGGAGAATGGATCTCATGTCTAAACTGTAAGTTATGTACTGTGAATTGGACAGGATCAGCTCTACAAAACACTGGATGCTGATGTACCATCTTTCCATTCCCGAGTGGCCGAATGAAAGAATCCCAACAGTTCATCGTTGCTTATTGCTTTTGGGTTCAGATCATTCCAGAAAGGCTTCTTTCCCATGTTGAAGTAGGTTTTGTGAAGAGTTTTTAGGATCTGTTTAGGGACAGAGTAGGCAATTACGATTATTACATATATATTACAGATATACATATTATGCAAAGTTGCATCTGAACAAAACTAGTCTTCTAGAATAATGTCCTTTGAACAGACGAGACAGAAGTGGAGATGTTTAGCCATAATGCACAGCGCCAAGTTTGGTGAAAACCTAAAGAGCATATCAGTACAAACACCTTACACCAAAAGACAAGCATGCTGGATTAGGGCTGTTAATTTTGGGCTTGTTTTGTAGCCACAAGACCTGGGCACCTCACAGTGGTCCAAATTCCTCCAGAATGATGTGAGAGACTGATAAAGTCACACAGAAAATGAATGCTTCAAGTTACTGCTGCTAAAAGTGGATCTACAGGCAGTTGACTCACTTCTAACTTTGTCACACATGGCCTTTTCCTCTTGGCTGTATTTTTCTTAAGTAAATAATGACACTGTGTGATATGTCATGTGATGATATTTATCTAAGGATTTTCCAAATTTTTTATTTTCCATATTTTAAGACCTGCCAAGGACCAGATAATTTTTTATTATGTCCTGATACAGAAAACCATGAAATTCACATGACTGTATATATATATATATATATGTGTGTGTGTGTGTGTGTGTGTGTGTGTGTGTGTGTGTGTTTTCTGTGATTATTATACACTTTCAATGCATTAATGCTTTATTTTAATATTTGCGTAATGGCAATATATTTTTAATGGAAACCTGTTTAATAAATAATAAATTACTGAATAAAATAAAAAAAAAAAAAGTTATTTGTGACTTTTTATCTCAATTTTGAGAAATAAAGTTCTGAAAATTCTGATATTTTGATATACTGTACTCCCGCAATTGCGAGTTATAGTTACAATTAAAGTCAGATAAATATATACAGAGTTTGTCTGACAATTCTGAATATATTTGTTTATCTAAAAAAAAAAAACTTCTCACACATCTGAGAAAGGTCAGAATTTCATAAAACAAAAAGTCAGAATTGCAAGATGTAAACTCACAATTTCAAGTTTATATCTCACATTTGTGAGAAAAAAGTCAGAATTGTGAGATAAATAGTCACAATAACATTTGTACTTCTTTTATTCAGTGCCGGAAATGGGCTTCCATAATTTTTGAATCAATAAATAAATAATATACAATAAACTTCAATTATTTGAAGTTTAATAATTTAAATTATATTGAATATATTGCTACCAAACAAAATAAATAAATAACACTGTGTTGCAATTATCTGCAAAATATTCAGGTTGCTGAGTTAAACAAGACATCAGTGTGGCTAAAAAAACATTAAAAAACAAAAATATTTTAAATATTTTTAAATAGTTAAAATATCATTCATGTAATTCACCTTGTGCAATGTGTTTAAAAAGCCTTAAAGAAGAGATCATACTGTACATTTTACTGTTATCATTTCCAAGTTTACTATGAAAATATAACTAAACTCAGACACAGGACCTGCAAAGTTTTTTTTCTCTGGTGTGTGTGTTGGGGGATTGGTGGGAGACAACCACATAACTGATGATTATTGGCTTAGGTACAGTACATTTCCAGTGCGGGTGATCCATTGTTGCCAAGTAAGCGTTTTTTTTTTTTTTTTTTAAATAACACAATAACAACAGATGCAAGTAATTGTAGACTACTCAACAGAATGAAAGCTGCGCATCATTTTGCGTTCTTGAGGTAAATTCTGGGTTATTCCTCTCAGTGCGTCTTCTTCCAAAAACGAAAAATAGCCGAGATAAGCTTGATCAATGTTCAAGTTTGTTTACAGAGGAGATGTGGCCGTTTACATGCCGCGTCTCACGTGGATATTTAAAATTTGAAAAGCGGAGCTACTCGTGGGCGTTACATTAGAGGTAATGAGTTTAAACAGGAAAAACTGAAGCTCGTGTTGGTTTCATACGGATTACTTTATCAGAGAATATTTGCTTTCAACGTGACTTACTTCATTTCAAAGTGGACGCTTTAAGCTTTCTATACATATATTTCTATTTCATATGTTTTTCATGTCCGCGGGTTTAAGCGACCCCAATAACATGGTATTTAGCCCCTGGAGGTGTCTCTCACATTGTCCCACAGCAACACTGAAATAGTGTAGATTAGCGTACAATGTTTTATAATAATAATTTATTCTATTTAGTGTCAATTTCATTAATTTAACATATTTAATACCGGAGGCATCCTATTTGACATATATGAACTCTTTTTTAGTAACACAATAGTTAATTTTACTGGTATTTAGTTACTTTATAATGATGTAACTCAGCTACTATTTGTGAGAAGTACCTAGTAACTATAACTAATAACTTTTTTCAAGTAACATGCCCAACATTGATCATCAGGCAAAATGTCCCAA
This sequence comes from Labeo calbasu, assembly GCA_019740295.1. Lineage (NCBI taxonomy): Eukaryota > Metazoa > Chordata > Actinopteri > Cypriniformes > Cyprinidae > Labeo > Labeo calbasu. The sequence goes on along the minus strand of JAHKKF010384526.1, from coordinate 6,130 downwards.
TCGATATTTTAGAGATATTTTACATAATAAAAATACAGAATACATAGTGAATTTGAAGTAATTAGTGAATTTGCTCAATGGTTTTATTCAAAACATCAGGGAAAGTGGAAAGGTGGGAAAACAGGTAATAGTTTATAATCACACAAAGTGTGTACCTGGCTTTTTCCAGTCCCAGCATCACCAACCACAAACACTGAGTGATGAACAGATAAAAGCTCCTCAAGCTGAACAACCTTTATTAAAAATAACAATAAAATAAGAGGTTAACAAGGGATCTGATAACATGACACTAAACAAATGATAAAACAGTGTGCAGAGAGTTTCTTACTTTCAGAATGAATGTGTCCTCAGGTTGAAGCTTTAACTCTAGACTCGTCTGACGGACTATTCGCTCAAACTCCGCATCAGTTCGCCGTTCTACCTCCAAACCAGGGAACAAATCTCTAATCAGACCCAGAAACACTGGAACGTCTTCCGAAACTATCTTTGGCATGTTGAAATCTCTCAAAGCTTGCATCAACACCTACATGATGTAAAAAACACAGTGTCAAAACACAAGGCTCCTTTATTTATACAGCTAAACATCAAGCACCAAAACAAATTTTTAGCACCTGATCCTCTGGCTTAGTGCGATCTGCTCTTTTAAGAGCTCCAGCAACGACAAGGACAGGTTTGACAGCACGCAAACCCCAGTCATAGTGGTCCTAAAGCAGAGAATACATGCAGTTCAAGAGCGGGCCCAAACAGGACAAGTGGTTTTCCTGTACTGCACCTTTACAGCTCAGTGTACCTGTTTGGAGAGCAGCTCTTTACAGAGTCTGTAGAGGGTGATGAACTTGTTGCCCAGAATCTGAGCGCTCTGAAATCCCTCAGACATCAACATGATCTCACAGATCAGCTCCATGTCAGGAACCACCATTGCACACGGCCTGCGAAACACATTCATGAACTCCTCTACACACTGCTGATACAGCGTTTAAAGAGAGGACATCATCTATTTCACACAACATATAAAATTTAATAAAACCTGATACAATGTGTTAGGTCGAAAACAAAACAAAAAGACTCAAAAAAAAAAAACACAAGTAAAAGAAAACAAAACAAAGAAACTAAATAAAACAGAATAAAATAAACTAAATAAATCAAAACAAAACAAAAAACAATCCAAACAAAATTAAACAAAATAAAATAAAACAGAATTTAAAAAACTAAACTAAATTAAACAAAATAAAACAACACAAAATAAATCATAACAAAAAACTAAATAAAACAAAATTAATCAAAGTAAAACAATAAAACAAAAACAAAACAGAATAAATCAAATAAAATAAAACAGAATAAAACAAAACAAAAACAAAACTAAAGTACATAAAACAAAACAAAAAAACAGAATAAATTAAAAAAACAAATAAATAATAACAAAAAACAACACAAAATAAAACAAACAAAATAATAAAATAAAACAAATCAAAACAAAAAACAAAAGTTAATTAAAAACAAAACAAAAAAACAAGAAACATAATAAACTAAATAAATCAAAACAATCAAAACAAAATTAAACAAAATAAAATAAAACAGAATAAAAAACTAAACTAAACTAAACTAAAAATAAAACAAAAAACAAAACAAAATAAAATAATAAAATCAATCAAATCAAAAAAAACAAAACAAAAAACAATAAAACTAAAAATTAAACAAAACAATAAAACAAAACAAAAAACTAAACTAAACTAAACTAAATAAAACAAAAAACTGAATAAATCAAAACAAAACTAAACTAAACTAAACTAAATAAAACAAAAAAAAAACAATAAAACAAAACAAAACAAAATAAAACAGAATAAGATAAAACAAAACAAACAAACAAACAAAAAAAATACAAAATACAACAAAACAAAAAATTAAGTAAAATTATTTAGATCTAGCTGTACCTGAAAAGCGTTTTGAGGTTCTCCGGCAGCTCCGTCCGTCCAGCATATCCAGGGTTCATTGTGATGAAGATCCCAACAGAGGGCTTCAGGCTAATCTCTTCCTCTAGGAACAGAAACCTGCAGGGAACAGTGGTTAAAACATGCCTACATAATTTATATGAACCATTTAGAATTTCTAAAATTGAAAAAAACCCTTACCTCTTCCTCTTGTTGCGAAAGGCATCCTGTATGGTCTTCACCTGTACTGCCACCACTGACAACACTTCCACAGCGATTCGGTTAAACTCATCAAAGCAGCCCCAAGCTCCAGTTTGTGCCAGACCTTTAAAAATGTTCCCTATGGACTGAACGATGAAACAAGTGAGGGAAACACGTCACTGTGTCCTCTGTTTAAAGACTTAACAGTACTAAACTAACAATAGTTAAGGAGAAGAACTTCCAAAACATCAGTTAACTGAGATAAAGTTTCAAACAGATCAGTCATTGATTTCTTTCAATTAAGAAGCAGAATCCTATTCAGCAAAGTAATTATATGCATTAGGAGCTCATCTGAACTGAGTATACACTCATAATTGTCCTGAGGTTGCTGAGTCCCATTTCTGCTGGTATGTCTGGTACGTCTACCTTATAGTCCATCTGCTCAGAGCAGTTGAAGACGTACACCATGACCCCCAGAGCTCTGCCCAGGTCTTTGGTGGTTTCAGTCTTTCCTGTACCAGCCGGACCCGCTGGAGCACCGCTCATAGTCAAGTGCAGTGACTGAGATAGAGTTATATAGCACCTGCAATTAAAAAAATGCAACCTCAAAAAATCTTTAAAAACAAATATGGTAAGGCTTAGCATAACATTAAAAAACATTATTATTATGGCTGTCAGTTTAACATGTTAACTTAATTAATTAGTTAAGAACAATTAACGCGATTAAAATATTTTAACGCAGTTAACACTCTGGCCCTGCCCCCAAACCTGTACATCATCGAGTCATTTCATATAGTTTACTGTTGACAAATATGATGCGGGGCAACTCCATAAATGCAGTTATGCCCTAAAATTCAAGATACTGGTGCAAAAAATGCCACTGTATGTATTTTGTCTCATATTTACATATACATATCACACGGGCAGCAAGAGCAATATGACACGAGTGCTGATTTTGTCCCGAACAATCACAAGCTTAAACAGTTCAGTAAAAAAGAAGCTGATATTGTGTTATATTTTAAACACAGTATTATGTGTTTTTGCTCAATTTTGCAGAGAAGATATTACTTTTGAATCCATAGTAGAATTGTTGCACGAATGAATTTTGTTTAGTTTCTGAATAAATCCGCATTTTAATTGAATCAAAGGCCCATTCATAGAGAGAGACGTTTACTTCATTCCTGAATGAATCAGCCGTTTGAACGAATCGAATGAATGAATGACTCATAAAGACATTTAATGACTGCCCAACTCCAACTGAAACTAGGCCTTTTTTATACAAAGATGGACACCTGTTACTAGATACCTGGACGCATTGAAAACTAACTGGTCAGTAAGGAACCTTGATTTATTCCCTGTTGTATTATTTGACATTGTTGTATGTGTGTTTTTTTTTTTTCTGTATTCAATTCTTGTCTGTATTATCATTTCTTTTTCTCTGAGTTACTGCTGTTGTCAAGGAATGTTTAGTTCGTTGTTTGTAATTTTCTTTAATGTATAATAATAAAGTTAAAAAATAAAATAAAATAAAATAAAAAAATAAAGACATTTACCGCCACCTACTGGCAGATTTAGTTTCTTATTTAGAGTATCATTTCATTAAAAAAAAAAAAATAAAAATGAAAAGATTAAAAATAAACAGTTCACCCAAAAATATTACAATATTACACTGTCATCATTTACTCACCCTCATGTGGAATATAAAAGAAAGTATTTTAAAGACTGATGGTAACAAAGCTATTTTGGTTTATATCATTGCATGAACAAAAAATGCTTAAATTAAACTGTTTGCTGAATCAAATAAAATATTTATTTCTAAAGCTACAATTTGTAATGTCTACTTAATACTTTCTCATTTAACACAAAAATAGCTTTAAATAATGTTTTGTGAATATTTTAACAGTCAAATGTATCAAATTTATTAATCGAAACATCATGTAATTAATTACATTAAAAATTTGAATCGACTGACAGCCCTAATTATTATATGATACAAAACAGCAGTTTGATTCATATGTTTTAGTAATTTTTTAATTCAGTATACACATTATCCCACCGGTCACAATTGTGATTGACCTTAAAACACACGCTTTTCCATATAAATGTATACATTTCAAAAACAAATTATTGATTATTTCACGTCACAAATGACACATCATTTGGATGTTTTCATGTTTGAGAAAAATTGGGGATTAAATGGGTTTCCATTAGCTGTTAAAGGAAAAAGTTCATTTGCAGAACAAAAATTTACAGATAATGTACTCACCTCCGTGTCATGTAAGATGTTAATGTCTTTCTTTCTGCAGTCGTAAAGACATTATGTTTTTCGAGGAAAACAATTCAGGATTTTTCTCCATATACCGAAGTACAATAATGCCCCCAAGTTTGGACTTCCAAAATGCAGTGTAAATGCGGCTTCAAAAGGCTCTAAACGGTCCCAGCCGAGGAACAAGTTTAAGACAATTGGTTATTTTCTAAAAAAAAATACAATTTATATACTTTTTAACCTCAAACGCTTGTCTTGTCTCGTCTGCCTGAACTCTGCTTTTTCCGGTTAATGACAGTTAGAATACGTTGAAAAACTCCCATCTTCTTTTCTCCTCCAAATTTAAAATCATCCTACATCGCTGCAGAAGTACCAACCCAGTGTTTACAAAGTGAACATGCAAAGATGATCAAATGTCCTTTACAAAAAGGTAAAACAGCAATGTAGGACAATTTTAAAGTTGGAGGAGAAAATAAGATGGACGTTTTTCGACATGAACCGGAAAAAAACAGAGTTCAGGCAGATGAGACAAGATGAGCGTTTGGGGTTAAAAAGTATTTAAACTGTAATTTCTTTTTTAGAAAATAACAGATCGTTTCACTAGATAAGACCCTTCTTCCTCAGCTGAGATCGTTTAGAGCCCTTTGAAGCTGCATTTAAACAGGGGCACCATTGAAGTCCAGTATATGAAAAGAGAAATCCTGAAATGTTTTCTTTAAAAGCAAAATTTCTTTACAACAGAAGAAAGAAAGACATGAACATCTTGGGTGACAAGGGGGTGAGTACATTATCTGTAAATTTTTATTCTGGAAGTGAACTTCAGCTTTAAGTTACCTGTCTGTGAGAGGTGTAATGACTAGACGAGGTGTGTTGCCTAGATATTCATAGGAATAGCGAAACTGGGCATCGCAGATGTTGACGAAGCAGTGTTTCTGCCCCTCATCCCAGCTGTGGCGAAGCTGAGAAACCCAGGCAAACGCCTGAGCACTGCTCACCTGGATAAAAACGGTCACAAACAACTCTGAAAAAGACATTCCAGCACTTCAAAAAAGAAAAAATAAAAGAGTCTAAATGCTCCCAACTCAATTAATTAATCAATTACCGCTTGTCAATTTAAAGCCCATTAAAATAATGACTGAAGAACTAAGAGAGACAAACAGCACTAAATGATTTAAAACAAGGAAACAGAGCATCCTTTAGTCGACATGATCATTATTTACGAAGCGCAGTAAACATGACCCAACCTTCTGAGCGATGAGTTTGGAGACCACATCTCTGGCGTGAACATCTATGGTGCACAGGGTCATGATCTTCTGCCTGTCACCCGGGTTCAGTTCCCCCAATAACATGTTTATCAAGGAGTTTAGCTGGGCAATCTGGAGAAGCAAGGCAGATATTTTAGAGTTTCAGAGGGCACAATGATGGCTTGTGAGAGCATACAGTGAGCTTTGTGGCCTCTGCTTACAGTAATTATATCAATTTACATGCCAGAGAGAAGTGGATGGTAATAACTGCGCTGACAGGGGCTCAGGGTCATGTGTTCATCAGAGAAATCCCCCCACGTTTATGGAGCAAGGTCATATATTCCAGTTGGGAGGCCAAATAAGCACAGCGCTCATTTATCAATGTTGGGGGGAACTGCGACTGTGTAAGACTGTTTGACTATGAATAAGAGCGGCCAGCTGGTGTGTGTGTGACAATGAATGAGAGTGCTGGGCCAATATGTGTGTGTGTG